>SJYT01079829.1:251405-279089 GCA_006410635.1 Cephalophus harveyi | reverse complement strand
CTTCCAAAGAAATACCAGGGCTGATCTCCTTCAGAATGGACTGGTTGGATCTCCTTGCAGTCCAAGGGACTCTCAAGAGTCTTCTCCAACACCACAGTTCAAAAGCATCAATTCTTCGGCGCTCAGCTTTCTTCACAGTCCAACTCTCACATCCATACATGACCACTGGAAAAACCATAGCCTTGACTAGATGGGCCTTTGTTGGCAAAGTAATGTCTCTGCTTTTGAATATGCTATCTATCTAGGTTGGTCATAACTTTTCTTCCAAGAAGTAAGCGTCTTTTATTTTCATGGCTGCAGACACCATCTGCAGTGATTTTGGAGCCCCCCAAAATGGCATAGTACCTGGTCAAACGAAGAGATTCTTAAATGTTAGCTACTGTTATGTACAACTAAAATGATCCTCCCAAATCATCAATATGGATTCCTATTTTCATATGTAGGTTGAGTCTCTTTGATATTTCATGTATACACTATTCTTCAATCATTTTATTTATTCAACAGATATTGAGTCCTAGCTCTATACTCACTAGGGGTTTACAATGGACATCAAGATCCATGTTTTGTCTCTTGTCATAAAGTATGTAGAGTAGACAGAGAGATGTATTACTCCATAATCGCTATTGATGGAACACGAGAGAGGCCTCAGTCTTTATGACTGCAGTTTCCTTGTGGAGGGCCTCTATTAAAGGCTACTTCTTTCTGTGAAGTTCTTTTAACGAACACTGATCTTTCCCTTCTCTAGAATTTCATAACACACAATGTATCATACAAACCTGATACGAAGCTAAGTGTTCTTAGAAACATACCCAAACCCTTCAAAAATGGCTCTGAAAAAAACCCTGAGCAATTAGGAAGAGAAAGGTCAATGTCCTTCTTGGCTTAACCTTTCTTCAAGAGTGGCTGGCTCCCCTTAACCGTCTCTGGAGCATTCTATACCCATGTTGTAAAGAGAGAAGAATATCCTATGTCTCTTTTCCTGTATGGTGATACTGTTCCTAATCTCTGTAGCTTCCTTCCCCTGCTTCTCAACTTTCTCGTGTCTGATTCCTTCTGGGTTTCCCAGCACTGCTCTTTGAGGCAGGGACATTGACTCTCTCCTAGAAGTATCTTGGTCCTAGTAATAGTGAGAATTCACACACAGCATTAGACAACAGAAACTTCCCCTCTCCCCTGCCTCCAACGAAAATGTTAAGTCACAAGGCTATAGACGGTAAAGGCTTGGGAAGACCATTTTTGGAATACAGAAAAGTTGCATCTAGTCATGATAAGAAATGTTGAATTAAAATCATAGCATGATAAGAAATGGATGGGTCTTCAAAAAGATAGTCAAACAGATGCAGAAACTGAAACCTAGAATACCGAAGTGAATTGAGTTACTATAACTAGAGCTGAGACGGCTGGATGGCATCACCGATTCGATGGACATGAGTCTGAGTGAACTGTGGGAGTTGGTAATGGACAGGGAGGCCTGGCGTGCTGCAATTCATGGGGTCGCAAAGAGTCGGACACGACTGAACAACTGAACTGAACTAGAGCTAGAACCTATTCAAATACTGAATCCATGTCGCCGCTGTTATAAATAACACAGCTGTAAATACATATAGGTTGTCTTAACTTTGTTGTTAAACAATTATTGGGGAGAACTAGTTTTCTTGGGCACTGTTGTACAATGGGAGAAAGAAGTATTTTGAAACTGGACATTTAACTTCTGTGCTCAAATCTTTCTGCTACTTTACTATCTGACACAGAGCTTGCCCTTTTGGCTTCCTTTTCCTCAACTATAAAATAAGGAAAATATCTGCTGTAAAGATTCAAAGAGAGAATGTACATGAAATACTTACCATAGAGCCTGGCATGAGGACATTTTCAGTAAATATTAGTTATATCACTTCTGAGATGCCTATTTTCATCATATAATAGTCTCTAAAGAATTTATACATCAGAACATGTCAGTCACACACAAAGTACTGCCTCTATTTAATACCTTTAAAGGGCTTCTCCTTACACTCTGAATAAAATGCAAACTCCTGGGCAGGCTCTGCATAACTTAACTAGGTAACTTCTATTTACCAGCATCACTGTGACTTGGCCGCCCATCCCAGGTATTCTAAAAATTCAAAAACAGATAAGGTTTCTCTTCCTCAGAACCTGCCTTTAATTAATTTAGTTCAGTCCAGTCACTCAGTTGTGTCCAACTCTTTGCTACTTTAGTGTTGATAGCCAGAAGGTTGGTTTCTTCTAATTTTTTAACCTTCACCTTAAATATCACCTCCTCAAACAGGCCTTGCACCTAGGTTCTCAGCGCCCCTGTCCTTCTGCATGGTGCATACCATAATCTGTCATTATACTTCTCTCTGCTTTCTTGATTCATGGTGGTGTCTCTCACTGAAATACATATGGGCATACATAAGGGACATATGGGCAGAGACCTTGTCTATTTTATTTCTCAGCACAAAGTCAGCACATTCTTAGCACATTTCTCAGCACATGCGGCAGATGACACATGGTAGGCAGGCGATACATATCTGTGAACAGTGTGAATGAATTCCAGCCAAGCCTCCTTTCCCAGAACTGAGGCCACTCCTCAGAAGTCACGAAGCACGTTGAGTCTCACCAGTGAACAGTTATCCAATGTGCCGACGTGGTCACGGGGTCTGTTTTATCCTGCCTTCCTCCAGGAATCACCACTGTCCTGACAATGACTACCCTCAGCACCATTGCCCGGAAGTCTCTCCCCAAGGTCTCCTACGTCACAGCGATGGATCTCTTTGTATCTGTTTGCTTCATCTTTGTCTTCTCTGCTTTGGTGGAGTATGGCACTCTGCATTATTTTGTCAGCAACCGGAAACCAAGCAAGGACAAAGACAAAAAGAAGAAAAACCCTGTATGTATCATTTCTCACTGGGCCCTTTGACATTTTTACGCAGAAAGATCACCTGGTTTTGTTTTGCTTTGGTTTGGCCTTGCTTGGCCTATCTGTGGGCTATCCACACTTTGGGCCCCATGGTGAAGATAGCATGTGTGAGTTTGGCCAGGCTCCCAGGATTCATTATGGTCATCAGTTAATTGGGAGAGACTTCATTCACTGAGGCAGACTGTAGCTCTCTTCATTTCACTGGGAGAATAACCATGACTGGAAACTGCATTCATCTTTTAGTAGCTGTCATTTTAGGTTTCACTGATTTTCAGCTGACTCTTTAATATTTTAAAATTACTGATGTTTTAAGTCCTTCATCCACTGCTTTCCAATAGGAAGCCATGAGGTTCTTAAAGTTTCAGGGATCACCATACTTTTGCAAATCATTTAGAGTGTGTGTGTGTGCATTGCCAGAGGACTTCTGTTGGTTTTATACTCAAATATATATTTTTAGCCTCCCTGTGTTATCATGTTCTCCTATATAAATGAGTATTATTTTATATATAGCTTATGAGGCTGCTATGAGAAATAAATGTAATGGATGTAAAAGACATTAAATACTACCTGGCATTTAAATTGATGATGATGGCTGATGTTGATGATTTATATAGTTACCAACCTGGATTGAGTTCAGTGATTTGGAAACAGGTAAGATGACTTCACCTTGCCACCAAACTTTAAAGAGAGTTGAAGAAGCACATTTATAAAAGCCTAATATAACTGTTTTGTATTATGGATGCTGAAAAAGGCATGTAGCTACCCATCTGCCCACTTAAATCCAGTGTTTGGTTCACAGGAGGCCCAATGAAAGTGAAGGTCCATTTCTTTCCAAAAATGGGGCAAAAGAACTCACCCCCTGTCCTGAATTTATAGCCTTTCCTGGTGAGGGCCATGACAGTGGCTAGCTTTCTGACCCATGACTTTGGGGAGCTGGATTATAACCACTGATTCTAGCCGATTCTAGCCTGAATCCTGATGCATCTTCAGAAACCCAGGTGAAATTTGACAAATGGCACACGCTTATTGGACTGTAAAACGTTATAACAGGTAAAGAAAGATGCATCATTATTCTTGATGATTAATGTAAAAGAAATGCTTATCTTCAGTTTCCCAATCACTACACTTTATGCAGCCCCTTCTTTTTCTGTATGGCCTCTCTTTACCTTTGCATCTTTTCTATCCTTAGTTTATTTTCCTTGTCGTGTTGTTTTTTATTTCCCCCCCTTTCTTCACCTGCCATTTCATTTTCCCCCCAAAAGATGATTCTATCACCATGCAGCATTATTACCTGCCAGTAGTAACAAGGGAGTGAGGGCTGACAGTGGAGAAAGCCTTTTGGCCCTTTCTATTGCAGAGTGGATTTTGTTGCAGAGATAGAAACACTTGGATTCCTTTAGATCAGGGTCCTGGTCCTGAGGATGGCAAAAAGAGAAAAGTGACAGAGGAGAAAGGGAATTGAAGAAACTGCAAAAATGAAATTACCCAAGAACTCTATGCACATTTCCCTTTTAAGCCAATTAGATGATTTATCAGAACTAGCTAGAGTCCAAGTTGTGACTGAGAAGCTAAAATTTCACTTTCCCATTTAATGTGTTCTTGGGTTCATTATGTCAACAATCTCCTAGTTAAGGCCTCCTTAATGATAATCAGAAAATAAAATCAGCATTTCTATACAGGGAAAATAGGCAACAAAGCTTCCTTATAAGTGGGCAGCACTGAATTTTGCAGTTAGATCATTGTAGATTAATTTATCAAAGATTTCACTAGGAATCACCAAAATTTCATTTTCCAAATCAGGCATATACTTTATTCTAAGCTCAGAACTGTCCGTCTGTGTTTATAATTTCAGTTCATTTCACTTGCTATGTTTTCAAAATGTATTTTTAATTTATCTTATTTTGTCTCTCTTTTTTTTTTTTCCTTTTTTCCCTTCTTTTAATTAAAAAAATGCGATTCTCTTTTCTGTCTACAAACCCAAAGCTTCTTCGGATGTTTTCCTTCAAGGTATAATGTTTTTGGAATGGAAATTCACTGCATGCAACTGCTGGATCTAACTATTAATGCTTACATGGTGTTTTATTTATTTTTTATGAATAGATATTTAAGCATTCTACTAGAGATAACACATTTAAGATGGAGAAAGTTCTTTAGAGCTTTAGAGTTGATTCAGCAACCCTACATTAATTCAGAAAAATCTCTAAGCTCTATGAGATGTCATTAGTGAAGTGGGCCTCATTAAACCTCAAAGCCAAGACTTACCCTCTCTTTGCAGATAAAAATGAAATCTAGTTTCACTGGTTGTACCTACCAAGTTCCATTTATGTCCTAAAATTTAACTCTGTAAGTCCTAATTCAAAAAAGGATTGCTTTTCAATAAGTACATATAAAAATCTCCATTGGCCTGAACTCTACGTGTAGGCTCTATAAAAATGATACTGTCTTTGAAATGCTTTAAATTAAAACATGCATCCCTTCCTTCCAGGGTTATCCAGGGGCCTTTTGGCTCTCTCATACAATATTCTGTGAGATTTCTATTCTCAGCTGAACTTTATGATAGCTGATTCAGAGACAATAGAGTTTATATATATATATATCATTCCTAAAACTAATTTAACGAATTAACATTAAATAAATTGAATTTTCTAGCAATTTTATAATTGGTGCAGCAGCAAGATTAGATTAACATTTAATTAATTGGTACTAGTTTCTTCTCAAATCTTCAAGAGAGTCTGACAGCTAGTAACATTTACAAAGTTCACTCCCATGTAGTTTAATTTAATATTGCTGACATTCTGAAGCTTCTAAAGGGTGACATTAGACAAAGTACTATATTACTTTCAAGTATAAGCCCTACCATTGTGGTATCAACTCAGGAAGCTTCTGTATTTATATATAGCTAAACATTTTCTGTTAAAAGCGTTTAACACATTTGCTCAGTGTAACGGGGTTACTATTTGCCTCTATAGATAAGCATGTACACAAAATTTGATTTCACAATCGACTCATTTTTATTTCTCTATCCTACTCACATGCAGCACCATTAAATGCTTTCATGTAACCAACCTCACATGTAATACTTACTAGAATAAGATTCCATGTAGTTGTTTGATTTAAATCTTCAAACTTTGAGTTCTTTTGGTGTTCAATCTTCTGGCTATAGCTTATTAGCTTGGTGGTATTATTTTCAGCTGCACTGCTTAAGCTCAAAATTTGAAATCTGCCACTGCTATCCTTCTAAGTTCAATTTCACCATTGTAGATCATGATGTCATAGCAATTCCCTGAGTACTCATTTTCAGATTCATCATTCACACACTGGGGACATTGTGGAGACATGGTCTGGGATTTATCAGGTAAAACTAACTCTGATCCCTCTCCTTCCCTACTCCATCTCAGGCCCCTACAATTGACATCCGCCCACGATCAGCAACCATTCAAATGAACAATGCCACACACCTTCAAGAGAGAGATGAAGAATACGGGTATGAGTGTCTGGATGGCAAGGACTGTGCCAGTTTTTTCTGCTGTTTTGAAGATTGCCGAACAGGGGCTTGGAGACACGGGAGGATACATATCCGTATTGCCAAGATGGACTCCTATGCGCGGATCTTCTTCCCCACTGCTTTCTGCTTGTTCAATCTGGTTTATTGGGTCTCCTACCTTTACCTGTGAGGAGGTATGGGTGTTACTGATGTGGGTCTTACTCACTAAATCTCATGAAGAGATGTCCTTTCTGAGTCTACTTACATAATCCCCTGTGTAGTTTACCATGCTTTGAATTTGTTTCTGTGTTCCAGCCTGGTAAATTGTATTCATGTCGTATTGTTTGCACCCAACTCTCCTATGGTAAGTGTAATTTGAAGTATAATGTTTGCTGTGTCTCAAAACCTGCAAGGCAAAGTGAAATTAGAGCAAGAACATTGAAACAAAAGCTTTTCTTTCAGCTACAACAATTGCAATTGTGAAAGCCATTATTATTGACAATGGTGTTATCCTTCCTGAATTCAAAATACAATTAGATGCAAGAGACCCAAAAGTGTACCCTCTGTTCTGGGATCAAGTTGTGGTAAATTTGATTCTCAAAGGATATTGCCCTAATTTGGGAAAAATCACAACCTGCTTTAAATATAGGAACCTAGACTAGAAATCTATTATATCTCCATTCCAAGATATGAAGGAAACTTCCTCCACGTCACATGTACAATGATGTAAATATTTCAGTAACATAGAATGCTTCAAGTTTAATGCATGCATCTCTAGAGCTGAAACAAGTGGACTGAAGTTAACATCATACCGTCTTTTATTCTGTGTTTTTGGGCTCTAAATGAATCATGAATGTAATTATATGGATTTGGGTTTGGAACAGGAGAGATGAATCTTCTCCCTCCCGCATGAAGATTCAAACATCTTGTTTGGTTTTTTGTTTTTTTTCTTCCTTGTAAGATGTATTACAACAAACACTAAGTAAAATACAGACTGGATAATTGACATTCGCCACCTTGAAATATGCCCAATTTCATAGAGTATCAAGTAAATAAATGTATGTGCTTGCTACTTTTTCTTCTTTTTAGGATAATAGGTCATCACAGAACTTACGCTCAAGATCTGCTTCTAGTGACTGTGAGTGCCTTGTGGGCAGAATCCTTGTAATCTCTCCTTTGGGTCCTCAGCACCGTGTAGAGTGCTCGGCACATGGCTGGTGCCTGTGAATGTGGTTTGAAGTGGACTGGCTTTAGATGCCTCTGGTAAAGCTTTTTGAACTGGTCTGGAACCAGTGATTCATCTTTTCACACAGGCATTGTCCAGAGCTATTTGATCTTGTAGAAGTAAACAGAAGGACCCAAAGAACTTTGACTATTTTTGTTCATTATTACACATTTACTTTAGGCAAAGACCATATTCCTTTTAGAACAATATTTACGTCCTATATTTCTGTACAGAAGTGAGTCTACCAGGGAATCTGTGTAGTATGGTTCCAGGTCTGGGGGTGAGTCAGTCCTGACCCCCAACTTTTTCACCGAGGACACAGACAGGCACAACAGGAATCATACCTGACTGGTGTTCAAATGTAGTACCCTTTGTTCTGTGGAAAGCAAAATGTACTGAAGTTTACATTTACAAAATTAAAGAAACCCGAAAGACTTACAAGGAGGTCAAGCCTATGAGTGTGTCCTCATTTGACCATACTGTACTCACACGAAGTGGCTATCCCAGGCTTCAGACTTGATGAGTTGAGCTCCACTTTCATGTACTCATCCTGAATTCCTATTTTTCTAAAATAGCGTCCTTCGTCAGTTCTGCCTTTTGGCAATCGTTTCTTTAAGTCAGAATTCAATCATAGCTACAGATAATCTACAAAGGGTAGAAAAGAAGAGAAAGTGTCATTGTTAATAGAAAACCATGTAAAGTCATCATCAGGTCATCTGGATGAATCTTGAAATACATATAGCTACCAAATTTACAAACCTTTACTGTATCAGTGCTGTAGTATATAACCTCAGCCAGGTGTAAATAGAATTATTTTCTTGTTTTGAATTGTTAACATATTAAATGTTGACTTTTTGGGAGAGTTGTTGGCAAATTTTCAATGACAAGAAACATGTTGTTATTGTCAACTTGAAATGTATTCCATTAATGGGGACATTCAAGAAAAAAAGCTAGCTTTTCAATGTGTGCATAGTATTGGCAACATAAATATATATTATATATAATGTGATTCTTAATTATTAGCTGCTCCCAGTCTATGTATATGAAAACCTTTTCACAAAGGGAACTGCCTAATATGTGGACTTTTACAATAAAAATGCTGCATTCTAAGCCATGGCATCAGGTCAGTCGTCGGTTGGACTTGTTTGTCTTAAAAGAGACAAACTTCACTTTCTGTTTGTCTCTTCCCTGATCCCTCTTCTTTGTCTCACTCCCCAACACTGCCTTCCCTTTATGTACATTTTAGTTGTGAGCAGTGTGATCATGTTTTGCATGATACTCACTTCAAATAAATTAAGAGATGGTTTTTGGAGTGTGGAGTAGGGACATAAAGAAAAGGCATGAAGGAGTAGCTCAAGACTTCTGTGCCTAAAACTTTGGTGAGGCTAACAAGGGACACTGGTGTCAGCCATCACTGGGATCCAGCTCTGCCAGAGACCAGCTGTTTCACACTTGTCAGGTCAGCCTTTATAAGCCTCCATCTTGCCAGCTATGAATTAGGGATAATCAGGCCCCCCATGGGTGACGCCAGTGCTCTGCTGCTGGGCTCCTCCCACTCCCAACAAATCAGCTAACAGCATCTGGCACCGTTCAAATATGTCTTAATTGAGGCCCTGTAGCGTGATGTTTCATTTTGAAAGAGTAACTGAACTGCAAACCGTTCTTTATACTACAGGCTGACAATCTAAGTCTTTATTGAAAAATCTGACATATTAGATTATTTTCAAAGCCAAAGAACCTGTCTCCATAATCAGCCCCTCAAATTAAAAATATAGGGAGCCATGCTCCAGAGACAGTAGCGCATTTTTGTTTTAAGTCCTCTGAATTCCTCAGAACAGTTAACACAATCCTTTACAAACCCAGCTACCCTAACCTTCCTCTTGGTATCTTTCTCTTGGCCCCTCATGTCTTCCTGCATCCAATTTAAACATCTATTTCTCGCCTTCCAGACACATAAAAAAATTAGTTTTCATTTTGGTCTTGTTTCCCGTCTAACTCAATCCCTTTGTTTTTAGCTTCCATCCCCTTTTTAAAGTCTCAGTAGTCTGACTAGTAGCAATGCTTTTTGTCTCTAACGAAGGTCAAATTACATTTAGCCAAATGATGTGGTCATTGGGGATTATGTCAAAAACTGCTATCTCTATGCCTTGTCACTATGGATTTTTGTTTAACATGTAGAAGAAAGAAAGAATGACCTACACTGATAGCTCTGCTATATAATTTTAATGCTCACTGAGTTGCCAAAGGTCACACAGCCAGTTAATGGCAAACATGGGACAGCCACCCAAGCATTACTCTTTCTACTGACCCTCACAGTGTTTTAGGATTTAGAAGTCAAATCTGGAATATATTATCTTCCTCTTCATGCTTTAAGATCTGTCAAATTTGAAGATGCCTTCTTTCTTTGATCTTGACTTCATTTTAATTGCAATGAGACAAATTTTAAAATATGTAGCAACAGAGTTAAGTTGATGGATTTTACATTTATTTCTTTCTGTTTCTAGTCACTTTCCGGTGTTATTCACTGCTTTCAGAATTCTATTTGAAAGAAGGGATCTCCAAGAATCTGAAAAGCTCTAGACCCAGAGTTGCCCTTTTTTTTCCTCTGGGCGTGGAAGAACAGAAAACCAGAGTTTCTTATATCTTGTCTCTACCAGCTCATTCTTTCCACTGTATCAGAAAAGTGGTAGGAGTACTCTATTAATACTTGGTCTGAGTTTAGATACCAATTACAAAATGTAGTTGTGATCTTATTTTTCTCTATTTGGGATTTTTTTTTTAAGTTTTCCCTTATTATTGTTTTTGAAACAAAATGGAAAAGCAGACACTCTTACTCCAGATTACATAGGTTCAAATCCTGGACCTGTCAAGACTTAATATTCAATGTTTCTCTACCTCAGTTTCTTTTACAAGGAGTGACTAAAGTAATACTAAGGAGTTATTGGATTTTTAGTAATTTTCTTTAGCACAGATATGAAATATCATAAAACAAAGAGCATGAGGCTCATAGTCTACTTGGCTTAAGAATAATGATTGTCATTTATGAAGTTAATTACTACACTGTTCTGCTTTGTGGGAATGTGGTATTATTATCATCCCATATTTGGGAAATTCATGTACATAAAGAAAATTATAGAGCTAAGTGTTAACAGAGGACTACTCTCAAGTAGAACAGTATATTATTTAAATCACTATATATGATATGTATGAAGATACAAACATTGATACCTTTTGAAAATTAAACATGATTTCCCTTAAAATATTTAAATCCCTAAAGATTGTTAAATAAACATGTGTAACAAATAAAAATGTAGTTCTATCTTAATATAGTATTTTTGCAATATAAATCAAATACACTGTTTTGTAGCTGTTTCAAAAATCCTTAGTGAAATGAACATGAGGACTCATTAATCACTACTGAGGGCTCTGCCCATAAAAAAAAGAAAAAAATGTCACTGGACCAAGAATAGAGATTTTAAGTCACATCTGAAAGTCTTCCAATTTTAGTTCCTTCTCCTGACATGTCTGAATTCTATCCCTCCTCTGCTGTTTATTATGGTATGATGTTATTGATTACCATCTATTATTTAGACTCTCCTAAACTCTGCCATATCTCCATATAGATATCTTGACACATCTGTCCTATTCCCTCCTTGAGTAGTTTCTAAAATAGTGCCATATTCCTAGAATACCTTTTTCAGCTCAACATACTGAAGAGTCACTAATTAAAGATTCTACCTGGTTCAAGAAGTCTTTCTAGTCTGACTAAAGTATAATAGGCTATTTTTTTCATCCCTTCCAGTACTTGATGAGATTTGTGAATAGTCTAATCCTAATATTTATCACAGCTAAGCACTTAAATTCATCTAATCCTCTTAGTAAACACATTTTAAATGAACAATTCTGTGACAAGAATATGATATAAATAATTCACTATCCATTTGCATCTTAAATCAGGTTATTTATGTTCCATCTATCTCCCTGCTATGCAAATTTGCCTCATAGGTTTTTTTTTCTGTTATATGTAATTTTTATGGGTCTGAAAATAAGTGCCCCATCAAAGAAGTTTTGATTAAACATCTACTGCAATTCAATATAAAGGTTTCAATAAATGCATATTGCAAGTCTCATACAGGTCACTGTGATGTAGGACGAGATACATTTCAGGACATGGTCTGCATCAAAATGTCCATAATATGATAGAGGAGTCAGATAAGAATGCAAGTAAATATAATGAAGCTGTGCAAAATAGTTGTAGATAGAAGAAACTGTTCTAATTGCGGGTGAAATCAGAGATTTCCTCTGTAATACAAAGCATTCCACCATGTGTGAGAAGGACCCATTACTGGTTTAAAGCTTTCTTTCTGGCTACTAAGGAAAGTCTTGTAGAAAATTTGAAAAATATGAAAATGCACAAAGAAAAGAAATGTTATCCTTTATCCATTAGCAAGAGTTAACCTCTAAAAGCATCATTTATCTTTTTCTCCTTTTTCAGTTTTCTTTATGTATTTAAACAGATAGATAAATACAATAGGTACATAGAGGCATAGGTAAAAATACACAATAGATATGTTTTGTAGCCTGATTTTTCATACATTAGGCATGAATTAACAAACATTTTCAGGCATTCTATAATTATATCATACATCTATATTATAATTTATTTAGCCAGTCCCTATTCTGTTTATTTTTGTTGTTATAAATAATTCTACAATCAATATCTACATATATCTCAGATACTATATCTATTTCCCAGAATTTTCATAGAACAAATACCAACAATTGACTTTGCTGAATATAAAGGCATAAGCATTCAACAGAGTCCTAGCAGATGCCAGAAGGTATACGCAGAGAGATAAGTGAAGAAAAATGAATGGACGGGTTATGGGCAAGGTTATGGGCAAGGTTAAGATCCACCAATAAAAGGATGCGGTGAAACTTTGGGTCAGTCAGGAGTGGAAAGTCATTCAGTTCTGTCCAGTCGCTCAGTCATGTACAACTCTTTGTGACCCCATGGACTGCAGCATGCTAGGCTTCCCTGTCCATCACCAACTCCCAGAGCTTGCTCAAATTCATGTCCATCATTACCATCTGAATTAGTGTCCTACTGCTCCTGTATCAGATAACCACAAACTTAGGGACTTAACGACAGCACAAATTCATCATCACCTCTGAACGGTGGAAGTCTCACTGGCCAAAACAGAAGTGTCTTCTAAGCTGACTTTTTCCTGGATACTCTAAGGGAGAATATGCTCTTTGCTTTTCAAGTTTCTAGAGGCTTCCTGCACTTCTTGGCTAGTGGGCCCTCTTCCATCTTCAAAGATAGCAATCACATCAGTACAACCTGTTTCCTTCCTCACATGTCCTGTTCTAGCTCTAAACTCTGGCCTGCAAGAACCACTGAGATAACACTGTCACTTACTGTTAGTGGCTCAGTCATGTCTGACTCTTTGTGACCCCATAGACTGTAGCCTACCAGGCTCCTCTGTCCTTGGAATTATCCAGACAAGAATACTGGAGTGGATTGCCATTTCCTTCTCCAGGGGAACTTCCCAACCAGGGATCGAACCCAGGTCTCCCTCATTGCAGGCAGATGCTTTACTGTTTGAGCCACCAGGGAAGCCCAAATAACAGCACCCAACAGTCCTGGAAAATTAAATCTATTCATCTCCAAATCCTTAATCCCATCTACAAACCAACTCCCCCCACCGCCCACCCTGCATTTTTTTTTAACCAAATAAGGTACATTCATTCACAGATTCTAAGGATTAGAACATGAGCATCTTTGGGGGACAATTATTCTGCCTATCATACCTCTCTAGTCCTAAAAAGAGGAAGGAGCCATAATGTGACCCAGAACATGCTGCAGAACAAGCCAACAGGAGCTGTGACTTTGGACAAACGATACAGCCATTGCCAATAGTGCTCAGAGAGGGAGGGTGAGGATGATTACCCAGAATTCTCTCTTCTCCGTCATAAAGCAGCCTGTTACTTGATCAGTTGGTCAAACCAAATAGATAGTGGAAGACAAGGAAACCCACCCAGATAGTGTGGGCAACAGAGGTTAGCCTCACTGGGGCATACTGCATAGTGAAAGGGTAGAAAGTCAAGCTAGAGGAATGAATGGAAATTATCCAGAAAATCGCTCCCCAAAGTAGCACAAAATAGCATAGTCTCTTTGTTTTGTATACTAGTTATCATAATTGTCTGATGATAAAGATGATATTTATGTCATTTCAATGGTTTCTATTCCATGAAAAAAGTAATCGTTAAAAGGAATCACAGAGATTCCTTTTAATCACAGGAATTCTAGAGACTCATATATTTTATACCGCTTTATTCTATTCAGCACAAATAACTTTGCAACTGACTTTACAACCATCAAGCAAATGCCTTCAGAAAACTGCTTTCTGGGAGTTAATGTGGGTTAATAGCCATGGCCCTATGGTGAGCCCCATGGCAAGGATGCAAGTCAGGCAGTGATTTGCATTCCAAAGCAGCCTGGAGATGTTTTACAGAGAGTGGACCTTCTGATCCAGTATTTCTCATTTGCTATTGCTCAGTTTTAAAACAGCAAGGCTTCTGAGTCAGTGTGAACCCAAGGATACAATTCTGAGTTCAGGGCTAAAAATAGCAAAGCCAGAGTCTTATTTATATAAACAAAATGACTAGAGGACAATGAAAACTTAATTGATATGACTTAACTGAAAGTGATTACCGTTGAACCACTTGGAGACCAGATGAATTCAACAGGCTCTTTGAGCCTAGAGTCTAGCCATGTACAAGACTATGACTGCCTCACTGAGCAGAGTCCTCACTCCTTTGAAAGTCATGAGAGGAAGTAGGTCCTCATTAGGACCAGATTTTAACCCTCCTGGACAGAAGATTGGGCAAGTCTACATGGCACTTCAGTTTAGTTCCTTTCCTCTTCTAAACATCTACTGACTCTGTCTTCCCTTTCACTCTTTTTTTTTCCCCCCAAAAGACTTGATCCCTTTGGAAAGTAATGAAGATGTGATTCAATTCAGTAAATACATTAAGCACCCACCATATGCCAAACATTGAACTATGCTTTGGAGCTATCATGGCATAGGGTTTGTCTGTATAAAATTTACAGTATCACGCCAAAAAGTATTAAATTTGAAATTCAGTCATTGGTAAGAATTATTAATGCATAACTAATGATTCTGATTACAAAATTCTTACCCCTTCTCAGATCCAATATATGAGAAGTTTCCATGGGGCACAATAGAAAGGATCTTGATAGAAAATGAAATCAATTTTATTCCATCTCTGTTTTTTACAAGTAAATAAGCATTGTAACCTTAGGGGGTGGAAAATCGGCTCAAACTTTTCTAACGAGAGGTATGGACCACATGGAACTCCCAAGTTTACCTTTTATATCACATATAAACTATGCATGAAATTTCACATAAACATCACAAGTACCAGTACTTCCTTTGAAAAAGAATGAAGAGGATGGATATAGTTCATTATCAGCAGACCTGTTATTATGTTTGTTTATATTTATACTAGTTAACTTTACAAAATGCAATTCTTACACTGGTCACAAGTTTTACTATACAATGCCATGTAGAACAAAATTAAAATAACATTTTAGCAGCTGGAAAATATTCTACAAAGATGTATGAACAGAATAATCCAATTGTGAAAATAAATGCAAATCCATATCCATTCTTTGTTTCTTAGCTTGAGATTATGAACTCTGACTAGATGAGGAACCCCTTAATGCTATTTACCCTAATTTGTGTTATACACATTTGCCAAGCAAGATTTAGGCACCTAAAAATGGTATTTTTGTCACGTGACCTGAAATACCAGTTTTCTCCATTCACAGCCATAACACCTTTTAGCCTCATCTCCCTTGACTGAGTCACATGACCCTTGAGCTGCACAGAGATCTTAGTCACTTTGAAGGTCAACTTTCAGAAAGAGCTTTCCAAGGAAAATCAAGACTTCTGCCACCCATCTCAAAATGAAGCATGAAAGTCACATATGTTCAAAGCAAATCAGGACATGGAGCTTTTCTGGGATCCTAACACTGGGTCCTTCAAAGTAAAGTTCTGAGTAGACTACCTGGTGTATTTTAAATCAGAAAATCACAAAGATAACTTCCAAGTTTGTTAGTTAGCTAGACAGATAGATTGATATAGACAACAGACAAGTTATAAGAAAAAATGATAAAAATATTTATGATGTTTAGAACATTGGAGATCATTGCTTTTTTAAAGAAAACCCTCATCTGAGTTTTCTAAAATCCTCAGTTATTCACATGAATTAATCTTATAACCAGAAAAGGGATATGTTTTTAAATTTTAAAACTGCTGTGATAAAATCTAGATTTTAAAAATACATTTTATGTAGTCAGCTTGGAAAAGAACTTTCTTAGAGAACAAGACACTCTTCTGGTAAAGCAGACTGCAGTGGTACATACATATTCATACACACAAAACCACACATACAAGAGAACGAGTTTCTTTAAATGTTCAGTGTTCTGAAAACCAGAAATAGAGCACATTCACTTTCTGCTATAGCTCACACACATTCCCTTTGTCCTCTTCTCCAGGCCCTTCCTGTGTCAGATGGCATTTCAAGAAGCTATTTGAAGACAGCCCTTCCTACACTCACACCTCCACTTGCATTCTTCTCTTTCTGAAAAATACAGAAAGTGCTCAAGGGAAGAACCAGGGTAATAGCTCTGGAGATCAGAGTTCTCCTTTCATTTCCATCATTAGGGGAGCTCATGTGGCAACAGTCAGTCTGTGTTCCACCATCCCACAGTGTGGCATTAAATGTTTCTATGGTGACAGGGCCCCAAAAGTGGGTTATGGTAGCCCTCCTCCAATTAGTCACAGCTACTCTGCTGTGAGGCTGATGGAATAATGTTGCAACATTCCTTTTCCCTAATGTGGCCTGCTTAAGAATGACTAAACAGTGTGCTCTGCACTCCACAGTACCCACACAGAGATAATGAAGTGACGTGTTTAGAGGACACAGTGGAAGGTGCATATTGAATTTTTTTTTAATATTATAGACCCTCACAACTTACAAGGACCTTGAAGTTCACCTACTTCATGCAGTGAGGATTTTCTTTAATTTTTCACTCATTCACAATATTTGTTAAGCACTTCCTAAGTGCTAGAGGCCTTTTATGGATCACAGCCTTGTCCTGGCAAAGGGGCTTGTGTAACTCAACGAAGCAATGAGCCATGCCATGCAGGGCCACCCAAAATGCTCTCCAAAATAGTGGAGAGTAATGACAAAATGTCAGAGGGAAGAGCGAACGGCAAACCACTCCAGTATTCTTGCCATGAGAACCCCATGAACATGAACAGCGTGAAAAGGCAAAAAGATATGACATTGGAAGATGAGCCCCCCAGGTCAGGGATGTCCAATATGCTACTGGGGAAGAGCAGAGGACAATTACTAACGGCTCCAGAAAGAATGAAGATGCTGAGCCAAAGCGAAAATGATGCTCAGTTGCTGATGTGTCTGGTGGTGAAAATAATGTCCAGTGTTGTAAAGAACAATATTGCATAGGAACCTAGAATGTTAGGTCCATGAATCAAAGCAAATTGGAGGTGGTCAATCAGATGGCAAGAGTGAACATTGACATTTTAGGAATCAGTGAACTAAAATGGACTAGAATAGGCGAATTTAATTCAGATGACCAATATATCTACTATTGTGGGCTAGAATTCCTTAGAAGAAATGGAGGAGCCCTCACAGTCAACAAACAAATCCAAAATTCAGTACTTGGGTGTAATTTCAAAAATGACAGAATGATCTCTGTCTGTTTCCAAGGTAAACCATTCAGTATCAGTAATCCAAGTTTATGCCCCAACCACTAATGCCAAAGAAGCTGATATTAAATGGTTCTATGATGACATACAAGACCTTCTAGAACTTACACCAAAAACAAAGGTGTCCTTTAAATCATAGGGGACTGGGATGCAAAAGTAGGAAGTTTGGAGATACCTGGAATAATAGGCTGGTTTGGCCTTGGAATACAAATGAAGCAGGGCAAAGACTAACAGCTTTGCCAAGAGAACACACTGGTCATAGCAAACATCCTCTTCCAACAAGAGATGACACATGGATATCACCAGATAGTCAATATCGAATTCAGACTGATTATATTCTTTGCAGCCAAAGATGGAGAAACTCTATACAGTTAGCAAAAACAAGACATGGAGCTGACTGTGGCTGGCGCAGATCATCAGTTTCTCATAGCAAGATTCAAGCTTAAAGAAAGTAGGGAAAACTACTAGTTCATTCAGGTTTGACCTAAATCAAATCCCTTATGATTATAAAGTAGAAGTGATAAATAGATTCAAGGGATTAGATCTGATAGAAAAAAAGAACTATGGAGAGAGGTTTATAACATTGTACAGAAGGAAGTGACCAAGGATATGCTCAAAATCCTTCAAGCTAGGCTTCAGCGGTACATGAACCAAGAACTTCCAGATGTACCAGCTGAGTTTAGAAAAGACAAAAGAACCAGAGATCCAGAGACCTGCTGGATCACAGAAAAAGCAAAAGAATTCCAGAAAAACATCTACTTCTGCTTCATTAACTAAGCTAAAGCCTTTGTGTATATCACAACAAACTAGAAAATTGTTACAGAGATAGGAATACCAGACCACCTCCTGTCTCCTGAGAAACCTGTATGCAAGTCAGGAAGCAACTGGACATGGAACAGCAGGCTGGTTCAAAATTGGGAAAGGAATATGACAAGGCTGCATATTGTCAACCTGCTTATTCAACTTCTATGCAGATCCATCATGCAAAATGCCTGGCTGGATGAATCCCAAACTGGAATCAAGATTGCTTGGAGAAATATCAATGACCTCAGATATGCAGGTGATACCACTCTAATGATAGAAAGTGAAGACGAACTAAAGAATCTCTTGATGAGGGTGAAAGAGGAGAATGAAAAAGCTGGTTTGAAACTCAACATTAAAAAAAACTAGCATCATGGCATCTGGTCCCATCACTTCATGCCAAATAGAAGGGGAAAAAGTGGAAGCAGTGACAGACTTTATCTTTTCAGGCTCCAAAATCACTGCAGATGGTGAATGCAGCCACAAAATTAAAAGACGATTGCTCCTTAGAAGGAAAACTATAACAAACCTAGAAAGCATATTAAAAAGCAGAGACATCACTTTGCCGACAAAGGTCTACATTGTCTCAACTATGATTTTCCCAGTAGTCATGTACGGATGTGAGAGATGGACCATAAAGCCAAATTCTTTGGCTGAGCACCAAAGAATTGATGTTTTTGAACTGTGTTGTTGGAAAAGACTCTTGAGAGTCCCGTGGACATCAAGGAGATCAAACCAGTCAATACAAATATTCATTGGAAGGACTGATGCTGAAGCTGAAGCTCCAGTACTTTGGTCACCTGATGCGAAGAACCAACTCACTGGAAAAGGTCCTGATGCTGTGAAAGATTGAAGGCAAAAAGAGAAGAGAGCAGCACATGGTTGGATGGCATCACCGACTCAATGGACATGAATTTAAGCATATTCTGGGAGGCAGTGAAGTACAAGGAAGCCTGGCATGCTGCAGTCCATAGGGTTGCAAAGAATCAGACACAGCTTAGTGACTGAACACACACAAGTGCTACAGATCATGTTCCACGCTGAGGACAGAAAAATAAAGCCATAGAAATGGGCTTCTTTTTTTAGAAAATGAAGTATTCCATTATTTAATAACTAATTGAGTACATGCTGTGTATGAGACACTGTGAGGCATTAAGTCTAGAACAGTAAACCTATAGCAAAGGTAGAGACCTACACATATTGTATACTTGCCCAGCCTTCAACTGCCAGCTCCTAAATTTCTTTGCCTGGGTGCATTTGGGTTGGTTATTGGAGTTAATTTTGTTTTTACACAGTAGGTTACAAGCATTAGGAAATGAATGTCCTCTCTTCCAATTCCCTGACCTCCTCTCAGTTACTTTCAAACGTTAACTGAGGGGAGCTGGTGGCAGGGTGATTAACTACACTGTTTTATCTGGGATGAAGGGATACCCTGTTCTAAAAGTGTAACTTTTAGCATAACCAAGAATAGTATGTGAATATACCAACTCTGTCCTAGCCTGGAATAACTGTAAGGCAGATTTTAAAGTGGCTCCCAGAATGCCTCAACATGTTAATATCCACTTATCCAGAGTGGTAATGCACTTGAACTCTTCACTGTCTGCTTAGCTTCCCTATTTCACTTCCTTATTGCCTCCAGGTTCCCAAGATCACCTGCAAAATTATCTGCACTTGAATAATCCCTGTCTAAGGCTATTCTTCTGAAGAAAACAAGGCTAAAATAAAGTCATGATGTCTATTCTTGAAGGAAGATAAAGTGTAGTTACAAAGTCAGACAAGAAAATGGGCAATGACATTGTAGTGTGATGAATTCTATTATCAGGAAAACGACTCTGCACTCTGGAAGAACATAGGGGGTTCTTGGTTAGAGAGAAAGAAGGCTTGTAAGAGAAAATTCCATCTAGACAGAATCATGAAGGTTGGGTTACAGTTAACTCACTAAATGGAGGAGGAAGGATAAAAATTTTAGCAGGAGAAAAAAAAATCTTTTTAAAATCTTAGAATGGAAAAGAAAGTGCACCCTGCTTAGGGATCTGCGAGTAGGGTCCAATGGTTGGAGCTTAGAATGAAGTAAGCAGTTGGACAGAGAAGAAGATATAGATTTAAAGAGATGCTAGGTCACTCACGAATGACCTTTCATCCCCTGGTAAGGAGAGCAGACATTATCCTGAGGGCAGCAGAATGGCATTGACAGGCTTGAAGTAAGCAAGGAAATGACATGATTGGATCTGACTTCAGAAAATCACTCAGACTGCATTGTGAAAAATGGATTGGAGGGGTCATGACCTGAAGTGGGGACACCAGCTAGGAAGCTGCTACGCCAATTCAGGGGAGGGTTAATAGTGTTTTGAACCAAGCGGATAAGTAGAATGTGCTGTATTTTCAAGGTATTAAGGAAGGAGAAGTTAGAAAATTTGTGATTTACTAAATATGGTTTGTAAGACAAAAATTCTTACTTGAGTAAATGGAAGGAGATTGGAAAACCACTGCAATAGTAAAATAAATGAAAGATTTCAGTTTATGATCTGTTGGATTTGAGTTTTTATGGAGAAACCCTTGCACATTTATCATTAGAAGCAGTATTAAAAATGAATAATGGTAAGGTATGGGGAAATCAAACACATCCGGATTCTAGCTGTATGAACTGAGTAATTTACTAAACATCTTCAAGACTCAGTTTATTCATCTTAAAATGGGGACACTTTACGATGAATCGAATCAAGAAATGGAAATTTCAGAGAGCTTGGTCCATGGTTATTTCTCAATTATTATGATCTTTACATTTAACAGTAGTATTATCATCCAAGTAGTGATAATATGGTAGATGCTTGGATCTGAGATAATTAGATTGGAGCCAAGAAGGGGGAAATGAGATAAAAGTATAGTCTAAATCATTAGAATATAAAACAGTACACGAAGATCAGGGAATGGATATGATAACTGAAGGAAAGTGTTTAGAATAAAAAAAGAGTGAACCTGAGTTAAAATAAAAGAAAATTCTTACAAGGAAGCCCAGTAGGACACAGCAAGAAAAGTGTAGTGTCTCAGCAACTTCAATCCCTCTGAAGTTCAGTGTGATGGAAGGAGAGGTTCATGAACAGATCAGATTCTGCACAAAGGTTAACTCAACCTAGGACTGAGAAGTTTCCATTGAATTTAGTAGCCAAGAAGAAAACAGTGGTTTTATCTACAACAATTTCATCTGAGTGGAGGTGGCAGAAGTCAGATTGGAGTTGTCTGAAGCACAAATGCAAGGTGAAAAAAATAGAGACAGCAATTGTAAGTAACTTCTTTAAGATACTGGGATGTGGAGGGGAGGAGAGAGATAAGAAAATAGCTCTAGGGAGCCTAAAAGAGGTGAAGGCAAGGTTTAATCTTTTAAAGATGGGAAAGAATTTCACAGGTTTAAATACTGTTGGGAAGGAGTCAAAGAAAAGAAAAGGTTGAAGACTAAGAAAATGAATTCTATCAGTGATGACCCAGATTCTTAAGGAGACTGAATGTAGTGGGACCTGATACATAGGTGAAGGAAAATGCCATTCACTTCATGATTGAAGAAAGAACAACGAAAGATTGGTACTGAGGTGTGTGTGTCCTTTGTCAAAAAGATATACCTGATGTATCGTAAGATCCAGGAAGGAGATGGAAGGCGATAAATATTGATTAAGATGGTGAAGGGAAATCTAAGTCACGCAAATTCACAAACACCAATCCAGATACAAAGAATCAGAATCTCTGTGTATCTGACCTAAAGATTATACTTTTAAACAACATCCTAAATAATTTTTATGCAATAGAAACATTTCCTGACTCATGAAGAAGCATTTGGGAAGTGACTTAGTTGGCACTAAAAAGAATAGGTGAGAGAAAGAGATGAAACGACTACGGAGATCAGAGGAAAGAGATACTGAAAATAGCGATGTCCAGCTTACTGGTGTTGACCGAAGGTCAACGGTCTTGAGAACTGATAAAGACTCAAGTTATGTTGTTGGATGAGTGATCCATATAGACACTGAAGAATCTGAGATTTTTTTAGGACTTAGAGCGAGAAGCAAGGCTGTAAGTCAGATATTTAATTCTCCAGTAAATGATGAGGAGCAATAGGAAGATCTGTAAATGTCACCAGTGAAGTAAGCAGTGACATAGCTGAAAGTCATACTTCTCAAATGAATTTATTATTTAACTTAATGTTTGTATAGATTAGAAAGGTGTAAATGCCTGGACTAGTTTCTCAAAACCAAGAGTCACTGTGCTCTCATAAAGCAAATGTGTTGGTACAGAAGAAGAAATAGAACCAGAGAAACAAAGTAAATTTTTCTACATGCAATTCCTTTGATTTCTGCTATAATATGTTCTCCCTTACATCACCTCTATATTTTACAGACAAAGAAAGGGAGACCCATAGACTTAAGTAACTTGACAAAAGTTAAAAAGTTGGTCAATGGTAAATTACATCTAAGACACAGCTATCAAATGTGCTTGCCAAAATACCTCACTGATTTATATGAATTTTCTAGAGTCTTCTCTAGTTGTAAAGGATAGACAGCAATGTTGTCAAATTTGTCAGGGCTAATTGAGTGGATGGGGTTAGTTACTATGGCCTGAAGCAGAGTTAACCAGTATCGAGAAGACAGACTTACTGTCTAATCACTTAACCTGAGCACTTGGGAGCATCTAGCTCTAAGAAGTTAAATTGTTTTCACTCTGAATTAGTTTCCCGGTTGACAATGAAGGAAATTAATTCTCTCACAATCCACAAGGCCAGAAGGTCAAAATCAAGTTGTCAACAAATCTATGCTCCCTCCAAAGGCTCTAGGGTAGAAGTCTTTCTTGTCTCATTTGGTTTCTGGTGGCTCCAGGATTTTCTTGATTTTGTGCCTGCGTAACCCCAATCTCTGCTTCTGTCTTCACAGGGCTTTCTCTTCTCTTTGTGTCTTTCTCTATATATATATGTGTGTTTTGATTTCTCCTGGATAATTATATATATATAGTCTATTCGGGATGCTATAACAAAATAATGTAGAATAGATGTCTTATAAACAACAAAAATTTATTTCTCCTTGTGTTGGGAGCCTGTGAAATCCAGATTTGATTCCTGGTGAGAGCTCACTTCCTGATTCAAAGATGTCCATCTTTTCACTTTGTCCTTACATGGTGGGAGGAGACAAGGGAGCTCTTTGGGGCTCCTTTTATAAGGGCACTAATCCAGTCCAGCAGGGCTCCATTCTTAGGACCTGGTCATCTCCCAAATGTCCCACCTCCAAAGACCATTGCACTGGAGAGTGGTTTTCAATGTACAGATTTTGGAGGTACATAGACTTCAGTCTATGGCAGTCTGTCACCTGTCTCTCAGCTAGAATTCTACCACTGGTGAATTATAACACAGAACGCTCCATCTCTTGCTCTACAAGCAGCTCTGAGGTATCTAAATTATTCACAGTCTCCCATAAGGGCTCTGCGAGTCATTAGATGATTATTATATAATGTTGCTAGTTCACAAACAAGGAAATGATATACCAGGGGTATAGAAGTTAATAAACAGCCTAGAATATTAAGGGTTAGATCTCAGGGATTCTGTAAATTCTCTAAACTTGTGTGTATTTTTTTCCAACTCAAATCAAAAAAGAACCTTCAGTGTACATAATTTGAAAGAAATGGTGGTCATGTTCATCCTGTCCTACCTACTAACATTTCTCTCAAAAGTAGCTGAATCAATTTAGACTCTCACCAGAAAAAAATGGGAGCAAATAATGTTTTCATACTCCTGCTGATACATAGTACCTTACAATTTTAAATATTTTTTCTAAGTTATTGGGTGTGAAATTGTGCTTTGTTTTAAATTGCATTTCTTTTATATTCACGAGTTTCCAAATCTTTCCTTATCTTTGTGATCACACAAATCTCTTTTGTAAATCAGCTATTCATATACATTATATGTTTTTCTTCATATCTCTCCTTTCTTTATTCTTCTTTTTGATCTTATTCATAGTAGGCTTTGTTTTTGTGTGGTCTGCACAGCTAGCCTTTGTTATAAATGTGTAGATGTTGTAAATATCTTCTCTCAGTTTGTCCACTGTTTTTCAGACTTTCTGTTGTGGCATATGGAAGTTTTCAATTCATTGTAATTAAGTTTCTGTAATTTTTCTTCAGCAAGTTTTCCCTAAACAGTGAATGAAAACTATATTTGTATACTTAATTGTAACAGCTCTATAATTTTAATTATTTTTATTAATTATTCCTATTGGAATTTATTTTTATGTGATTTAAAGGATTTAGTTTATATACTGAACTGCTTAATTCAAAAAAATTATTCATGAACCAATTACTTCCCACATTAAAGTACATGCTACTCTGTTTACAATACCCAAGACACAGAAGCAACCTAAATGTCCATTGAAAGAGGAATGGATAAAGATGTGGTCCATATATGCAATGGAACACTACTCAGCCATTAAACAGAATGAATTATGCCATTTGCAGCAACATGGATGGACCTAGAGATGCTCAAACCAAGTGAAGTAAGACAGGGAAAGAGAAATAGCATATGATATCTCTTACATGTGGAATCCAAAAAGAAAGGATACTTATGCACAAACCAGAAACAGATTGACAGACTTAACTTATGGTTACCAGGGGTGAAGGATGGGGGGAAGGGATAATTAGGGAGTTGAAGATCAACATGAACACACTGCTGTATTTAAAATGGATAACCAACAAAGACCTACTGTAGAGCACAGGGAACTCTCCTCAGTGCTATGTGGCAGCCTGGATGGGAGGGGAGTTTAGGGTAGAATAGATACATGTATATGTATGGCCTAGTCCCTTTGCTGTCCACATGAAACTATCACAACATTGTTAATCAGCTATACTCCAATATGAAATTAAAAGTTAAAAAATGTATATTCTTCTTCTGCCACACAATATCAATATACATTTACTTTCAGAATCTGTATCTGGTCTATTTACTTACTGGTCTACCAGAGCATAACATAATGCCCACACAAATTTATAAAGGATATGGTAATATATCATATATGCCTTGCTGAAGTTATGTTAATATAAATTGAAGCAGCCATTAAGAAGAGATTGATTAATATAAGCAACATACATCAACATACAACATATGCAGCAGCTAAAATGAAGATGTGGATCTAAGCTCATTGACATTAAAAACATCCATAATACATTGGTAAGTGGAAAAAGCACACTGTAAAATGATATCTATTTATAGATAGATATAAAAGTTGCAAAGTTGGATTTTGCACTTATAGTCCATATGTAAAGAAGGCATACTACTCCTATATATACAGATACACTGCATCATAAATAAATATTTTTCAAATATATGAATTTACACTAAATTCCTGAGAATGCTGATCTCAGCACAGTATGTCATGTTTAGGGTATGAAGAGGAAAGAAAGGAAGGACATTCAGGAGAGAAGAAGAGAAGCAAAAGGGAGGGCAGGTGGGTAGGTGGAAGGAGGAGGAACAATTGGAAGGGGAATGCTATTTTACTCTTTCTACCTGTATGTATGCTTTTAAATTTAGATAACGTACATGGTTTACTTTTAGTATCAGAAAAAAGGAACCATAGATGTGCACATATCAGTTTCCATAATAGTACCCACATCCAGAGCTACATAGTTAATCGGGTATTACCACGTAAAAACAAAACATATGTTTTTTCCTCTCACAAGTTAACAGAACATGTGCAAACACATTAGCGGTATTAATTTGGAGAATTGTACTGAAATGTATGAGATGTTGTATAAGCTGGAGTGGTTAGAATATTCTATTTGGTGGGTGACATCTAAGTAGAAACCTGAATTGAGCAGGGGTAGAAGTGTCACCTGAAAGCCAAGGGGTCTTGCTTAAGACCACATCCCTCTGCAGTAAGAAGTAAGACTTTCAAACAATGCACTAAATTCTTATTTCCCTTCATAATAACTTTTCAAAAGAGATACTATTATCCCCATTTTAGGAAACATACAAGATGATCTGGCTATCCCTCAGAGACAGGAGGGACCCCCACCCCAAATTTGGTTTGGGTGTAGAGAGTGATAACACACATGCACCTACAGGTGCAAATTAAGTGTTGCAATTCGTGGGGAATCACTCTTTAGTTTCCTCATTTACTGAAGTGTGTTGTTGACTGATACACTGTGAAAGGCTGCTAGTCAAAGTCCATTCTTATCATTTTCCCCCATCAGTTTTCTGGCCCATAACAAAGCACACACTTGTGCCCCACCTCTCAAAAAATATTTACAGATTTACCTAACTGTCTACATAGAAAATTCAGGGATGACCATCTCCCGGAAACAACCTTTTTAAAGAATGACCTTGAACAAGACACCTGTCTCCTCTGAGGCTCATTCTTCTCTTCTGCAAGGTAGAGCTGATAATACCTCACAGAGTAGATGCAAAGATATATGAAATACTGTATAAGAGCAAATAGAAAGCTTGAGCCTTAGTCACATTCAAGAAATTAGAAATACTAATATTACTATGAAAATGCTTTTTTGTGCAGCACCAATGAAAGCTGATTATTCAGTAATGTCCTCCTCTGACCTTAACTTTTTTTTAAGGCTAGCTATGACTAAAAGATTCAGTTTATATATCGTTATTAATGTCACATTTAAAACTGCATTTTAATGTGCTTTGTAAACTCCAACAAAACCAACTGAATGAATGTGATCTATTCCTTTGGGAAAATAAAATTCTAAGAGAAAATCAGAAAGTTCAGGATTCAGTTCTCTGTGAGAAGTACATCTTTTCTACTAGTTTCCACTGGCTTCCTGCCTACCCCCTCACTGCCCCTCAACAAATAAAACTGTTTGTTTCTACAATATGTCTTCTCATACTATCCACAGAGAACTGGAAAACTAGAATACTTTTTAATGTAGATTTTATTGCTCCCCAGAAACTGAGCTAAAAGAAGGTGAGAATCTATCACAGTTGGCAAAAGAGAAATGTTTAGTGATAAACTATCTATCTGAGCATGTACACTGGACACACAAAATTTCATGCAAGTGTCAAACTGAATGCAAACATGATTAGAAGAAAGCTGCTCTGTGTCAGGGCCTCGCTTAAATAAAAGGGACAAGTTCTGACAGAATTTCTGTCTGGTGTGAATGAAAAGACTGAGCAAGCAGCACGGAGACAATTCCTGAAATAGCTTTTTGTGAACGAAACATTAAAAACCCAAAACGGTTCTGCACTATACCGTCTGCAGACACACTCTGAAAACAAAAAGCACTATACTTTTCCAAAAGCCACACTTCTAACAGACTCCGATGGTGTGGTCTTTCTCCTGTCATCTCTCACTTCTAACTGGACTTGGGTCTTTGATTAGCTGTGGGTAAAACACGGCAGGTTTTCAAAACTACAGGGAAAGCCAGGCTTAAAGGGCCACTGCACTCTGATAGCCAAGGT
>SJYT01079829.1:235626-249808 GCA_006410635.1 Cephalophus harveyi | reverse complement strand
ATGTATGGATGTGAGAGTTGGACTGTGAAGAAGGCTGAGCACTGAAGAATTGATGCTTTTGAACTGTGGTGTTGGAGAAGACTCTTGAGAGTCCCTTGGACTGCAAGGAGATCCAACCAGTTCATTCTAAAGGAGATCAGTCCTGGGATTTCTTTGGAAGGAATGATGCTAAAGCTGAAACTCCAGTACTTTGGCCACCTCATGCAGAGAGTTGACTCATTGGAAAAGACCCTGATGCTGACAGGGATTGGGGGCAGGAGGAGAAGGGGACGACCGAGGATGAGATGGCTGGATGGCATCACTGACTCGATGGATGTGAGTCTGAGTGATCTCCAGGAGATGGTGATGAACAGGGAGGCCTGGCGTGCTGCGATTCATGGGGTCGCAAAGAGTCAGACACGACTGAGCGACTGAACTGAACATGTTAGGAGCTATGACAGACATGGAAAATGTAGAAGATGTACTCTCTGCCTCTAAAGGCTTCAAAGTCCAGTGACTATTAACTGAGTAATTAGAGATGATTTAAAACAATATTTAAACCATAAAGCACTATGTCAATGCAAGGATTCACCAGAATATTTTATTCTACACCTATTCATACACATGCACATCAAAGATACGAGGAGAGAAAAACACACGGAGGGACAGAGTTAGAAAAAACTTGTAATTACTACCATGTTTTGTGTGCTTATATGTAATATTTGATTTTGTACTTGTGTTTTTCAAGAGGAACATGTATCACTTGCTTAATAAAATAAACAAATAAATGCTATTTCATCTGTATTTAGAAAAAAATAGATATTCACACAAGGATACAATTTTGTCATTTCCTTCTGATGCCTATTTTCCCAAATAACACAAATATGACCTCTCTCCTTTCCTGCAGACTATTTTCCTATAAGGTGAGGGTAACAGAAATGAGAGAGGGATGTGACACGAATTTTGTCATGATGGCTTTGAAAATTCTAGTGATCAGGTAAAGGAAAATCAGACCTGATGATCAATGCTGAATGGAGGCTGGTCGTTGTTTTGTTCAGTCTGATCCTAAGTGCTTATAATCTTGCACACTGTATAACAAGTGCTCAGAACAGCCTTTGTTGCAGCAAGGAAAGCATGAGCTCCTGGGCTCAAGTTTTAGCAATGACACATGAGTCATGAGACTTTTTTTCAAAAAGTCTTAGTTTTCAAGGAAATGGAAAGACAAGCCACAGACTGAGAAAAAATATTGACAAAAGACACATCGTAAAACAAAAGACACTGCTAACCCCAATATGCAAAGAACCCTTAAAGCTCAACAAGAAAATAAAAAACCAATTTTAATATGGGACAAAGACCTTAACAGACACCTCACCAAAGAACATGCACAGATACCAAATAAGCACATGAAGATACTCCACCTCATATATCACCAGGGAAAAACAAACTAGAACAGCAATATGATACCATCTGGTACCCACGAGAATGGCCAAATCTAGAACCCTGACAACACCAAACACTGGCTAGGAAGTAGAGCAATGGGAACTCTCATTCATCACAGGTGGAAATGCAAAATGGTACAGCCAGTTGGTAAGAAACTATGGTAGTTTCTTACAAAAATAAGCATACTCTTACTATATGATCCTTTTCTTTGGTATTACCAAAAGGAGTTAAAATGTAGGTCCACACAAAAACCTGCACATGGATGCTAATAGTAGTTTCATCTGTAATGACCAAAGCTTGAAAGTAACCAAGATGTCTTTCAGTAGGTTAATCGATAAACAAACTATGGTACAGACAGATATTGAAATATTCAGTGCTAAAAAGAAACAAGTTTTCAAGCCAAGAAAAGACATGGAGGAACCTTAAATGTATATTCTTACCAAGTAAAATAAGTCACTAAAAAATGCTGCAGTTTGTAAGAGAATATGGTAGTTTCTTACAAAAATAAGCATACTCTTACTATATGATCCTTTTCTTTGGTATTACCCAAAGGAGTTGAAAACGTTAGGTCCACACAAAAACCTGCACATGGATGCTAATAGTAGTTTCATCTGTAATGACCAAAGCTTGGAAGTAAACAAGATGTCCTTCAGTAGGTTAATGGATAAACAAACTATGGTACAGACAGATATTGAAATATTATTCACTGCTAAAAAGAAACAAGTTTTCAAGCCAAGAAAAGACATGGAGGAACCTTAAATGTATATTCTTACCAAGTAAAATAAGTCACTAAAAAATGCTACATACTGCATCATTCCAAGTAAATAATATTCTGGAAAACACAAAACTATGGAGTTAGTGAAAAGATCAGTGGAGATAGTATAAAGGGATTGTGGTCTATGGGGAGATAAACAGGCAGAGTATAGAGGATTTTGAAGTAAATGAAACTACTCAGTGTAATACTGTAATAATGGATCCATGTCTTGACACATTTGCCAAAATTCATAGAATGTAGAATACCAAGAGTGAACCCTAAACTGTGGCGTTTGGGTGATAATGATACACCAATGCAGGTTTATCAGTTGTAATAAATGTACCACTCTGGTGGTGGTATTGATAAAGGGTGTGACTTTGCATGTGTGGGAGGAGAAAAGATATGGGACCTCTCTGTATCTTCCTCTCAATTTGGTTGTGAATCTAAAACTGCTCTAAAATGTCTTTAAAATGTCTCAGTTAATAAAAAGCTAGTTTTGAAGATTCAAATCTTTTACAGAAATACTTTGCAGAAAAAGTCCTTGAATTGAATATGAACTAGTGTTCATGTCTGTTCCTGTCATAAAATACCTTCCCAGTCATTTGTGTGTGCTGAGTTGCCTCAGTCATGTCCAAGTCTTTGCAACCCTATGGACTGTACCCTGCCAGGCTCTTCTGTCCATGGGATTCTCCAGGCAAGAATATTGCAGTGGGTTGCCATGCCCTCCTCCAGGGGATCTTCTCGATCCAGGGATCAAACCCATGTCTCTTGTGTCTCCTACATTAGCAGGTGGGTTCTTTACCACTAGCGCCACCTGGGAAGCCCAGTCAACTGGGGATCAGTTCCGTTCAGTCGCTCAGTCATGTCCGACTCTTTGCGACCCCATGAACCACAGCATGCCAGGCCTCCCTGTCCATCACCAACTCCCGGAGTCCGCAAGCAAAAGCAAAAGACCTAAATAATCATTTAATTGTATCAAGATATATTGTGTCGGCTATCTATTGCTGTGTAACCAATTTTCCCCAAAATTAGTATTTTAAAATAAATTTGTAAAGTCTCATGGCTTGATTGGTTTTTGGCAAGCCTTCAGTCCTCACAGGCTGTTTTCCAGAGCAAGCAACATGGCAGCTTGCTTCCCCACTAAAAGTGACCCAAGAGAAAGAGTAGAAGTACCAGTGCTTCTATAGCTTATTGCAAGATACCATTAATTCTCCTTCATTCTCTCTCTTAGACATAAATACAGTCAAGACCAATTCAAAGGAAGAGTATCAAAGAATTAGATGACACATTTTAAAAATCATCACAGATGGGCTCAATTCTGGGGCTGAGGAGGAGTCAGGATCATAGTTTTCTGTCCCTTCTCCCCTCCCTCTGCTAGGGCCACGATCAGGTATATTCTGACTCAGTCGGTGTTGAAAAATATAAGCCAACTGCTAAGTATGCCTCTATGAAGGTCCTGGTGAATACTGAGATGAATTTAAGAGTCCACAAGAACCAGTTTTCATTTTCTTGGGTGGGTGGTTTCACTAATACTTATGGCAACTCGCAAAATATGACGACATTGTTTTCCAGGCCATTTGTTCATGTTTGTCTCTCCCAACCGTTTTTTTTTTTTTTTTTTAATGCCCCAGAGGAAATTAATGTTGTACCTAGGAGGAGACAGAAACTAGGAGACATCTTTCTAGGCTAAATACTTGTGAAAGCTTTAGCTCCTATTCTCACTACCAGAGGGTAAACTAGATTATTGAAATAAGAAAATAAATATCTTTTTTTTTTTTGCAGTATGTTATTCTCATTCTCCTTCTCTCTCTTTTCCCCTCCCTTCTTCCCTCTTTCTCTCAATATGTGAAAAGATTCACAGTAGAAACTATTATTTTAAGCAAGTCTCCTTACAAAATTTACACATCAATTGACCAAGCAAGAATTCTGCTTTCTTGGAGTTAAAAAAGTCTCGCTTAGAATCATGCTATTACTATTCCCATCTTATGATTGCAAAGCACTTCACGGTTTATAAATAACTTCACATATGAGATTTTATTTCAGCTTTCTGAAAAACCTTTGGGAGAGGTAAAATAAGTATTAACCCTTCCATTGCATATATAAATGGGGACACACAGGTGTTTGGTCTAAACTCAAGTTAGGTAACTGCTACCTTAAATGTATTTTAGAGTAGGTTAGTGCTGAAAGGGGATGGAGGGTGAACAGAGAGAGAATGGGAGACGAGAGATGAGGAGCAATTATTACTCACAGCAGGCCCCTGATGGAGTCCACCCCAGAAACCAGGCCTCGGAGGTCAGAGAGCTGAATCTCAAAGTGAACACAACACTCTTATTTCAAGCAACAAGAAGAAACTATTAATAAAATTTTTTGGCTTGGTGAGTCATAGCACTATGGAAAAATTTGAGCCTTAAAACTTGCATTTCTTCCTGGAATTTCTCCTCTATTTGCTGGAAAAATAGTCCTTGACTGCAGACAAAAGTAATACCACATAAAAACAAATTAGTTAGAAATACTTTATCTAAATCCATCAATGAATTTGTCCCAGTGATTCTCAAACTTGAAAAGGCAACAGAATCAGCTGAAGGGTTCCTTAAAACACAAGAGTGATGGCAGGAGGTGGCCTGCACCAGATGCTCTGGTTCAAGGGCCATGGGGTGGAGCCCTGCATCGTCCATTTCTGGGCTGTGCTGATGCTGCTTCTCTCTGTAAAGTTTCCTCTCTCTTACCACACATTCCGCTCTATAATGGAAAGCAAGAAGGAACAGAGGAAGACACCATCCCTGCTTACCACTTTTCTGGACATACTAATTCCATTTAAAATAGATGCTTACAGGTCAATGTCCTTTTTGTTGGTGCTTTCATGTGGACCAACTTCTCTATTCATAGAATTCTCCAGGCAAGAATACTAGAGGGGGTTGCTATTCCCTTCTCTAGGAGATCTTCCCAACCCAGGGATCAAACCTGGGTCTCCTGCATTGGAAGCAGATTCTTTACCATCTGAGCCACTAGAGAAACTCCAGTCTCAGATAAGGATGTTAAGGTATCAATCGGCTGTTGTTTAGTCTCTCAGTCTCCACCAACATCCAGTAACAAATCAATAAATGTCACTCAATGAGGTACACCAAGCTCCAGTGGAAGGCATGTGCTATGTCCAGAAGCCCAGAAGGCATTGTTGCTTTAGTGGGGACAACTGTTTGCCATAAGCTCCAATCCACATAATTGTTAGTCATGGCTCATTCGTGTGTATACAGTTTGGTGGATAGATTCTAGGGTCTGGTGTTGGCTACTGCCTCTTTCAAAAGTGGCTGTCATTTCAGTGTTCTTACGTAACTGGCCGAGTAGTGTCTCCATATGAAGTACAAACTAACTCCAATACCCAAAGAGGCCTATTAGATGCTGGGTCTTCCTTTTGTTTGCTAGAATTTTAAAGGCCAACAATTCTTTAAATGGTTCAGGGATGGGCCTCCGAGTGTTAGTCCATATGTTTCCTAAAATCTTTGTTTGACTTACCAGCCTCTCTAATTTGCCAGTCCTCAGTTCAGTTCAGTTGAGTCACTCAGTGGTGTCCACTCTGCAACCCAGTGGACCACAGCATGCCAGGTTTTCCTGTCCATTACCAACTCCCAGAGCTTGCTCAAACTTATGTCCATTGAGAGATAGATTAGAAACTGCCCTGTGAAAGCTTCTCTCAAGATAGGGAAGTGAATGAGAAATTGCTTTGCATCAGCTCCTCACAACACTGCTTATCTCTCCCTGTTGCTGAAGAAACACAGGGCATTCTGATAAGGCTTGTGTCACTTGTGGTTGAGCCTTATCCACGTGGCCTGTGTTGTACAAGGTCATTGGGGCACTGGCATAAATCATATTAAGGACAAGGGAAACCCAAGTATTAGGAAGTTTGCTCAGCAGAAAATATTTTGCTCCTTTGTTCCTTCTGCTATTCTGAATAACATATAATTTATTATATAACTCTTTTGATTTCTTGACTAGACATTATGCTCCTTCCATTACATTAGATTTTTTAATATAAATTCCAAGATCTTTTCTATATCATTAATATTTATCAAATCCTCGCCTAAATATTTCTCATAAAAGACCACATTTATTTCTTCCTAGTGAAGCTCTTCACACCACCCTAATGGCAGAAAATGAAGAAGAACTAAAGAGCCTCATGATGAAAGTGAAAGAGGAGAGTGAAAAAGTTGGCTTAAAGTTCAACATTCAGAAAACTAAGATCATGACATCCAGTCCCATCACTTCGTGGCAAATAGATGGGGAAACAGTGGAAACAGTGGCAGACTTTATTTTGGGGGGCTCCAAAATCACTGCAGATGGTGACTGCAGCCATGAAATTAAAAGACACTTGCTCCTTGGAAGGAAAGTTATGACCAACCTAGACAGCATATTAAAAAACAGAGACATTACTTTGCCAACAAAGATCTGTCTAGTCAAAGCTATGGTTTTTCCAGTAGTCATATATGGATGTGAGAGTTGGACTATAAAAAAAGCTGAGCACTGAAGAATTGATGCATTTGAACTGTGGTGTTGGAGAGGACTCTTGAGAGTCCCTTGGACAGCAAGACGATCCAACCAGTTCATCCTAAAAGAGATCAGTCCTGGGTGTTCATTGGAAGAACTGATGTTGAAGTTGAAACTCAAATACTTTGGCCACCTGATGCAAAGAGCTGACTTATTTGAAAAGACCCTGATGTTGAGAAAGATGGAAGGCAGGAGGAGAAGGGGACAACAGAGGATGAGATGGCTGGATGGCATCACTGACTCAATGGACATGAGTTTGGGTGGACTCCAGGAGTTGGTGATGGACAGGGAGGCCTGGCGTGCTGCAATTCATGGGGTCACAAAGAGTCGGACATGACTGAGCGACTGAACTGAACTGAACTGAATGAAGCTGTTACCCTCTTTTGACAGCAGGAGAGGGCTCACTCACAACCAGAAGGTAGGCTTCCACTATAACACCGTTTAGCACATTCTCCCCTCAATTTCAAGTTGATTTTTATCCATATATGTCTGATCATACAGATTTTCTAAAATTTAAATTTTAAAGTTAAAAATTTCCAGCAGATTTTGGTACTCATAACATAAAATTCAGAAACTGAACATGGGTTTTCCCTCATATCTAAGTCAGTAAATAATATGCTTGCAATGCAGGAGACCCAGGTTTGATCCCTGGGTTGGGAAGATCCTCTGGAGAAAGAAATGGAAACCCACTCCAGTATTCTTGCCTGGAAAATTCCATGGACAGTGGAGCCTGGTGGCTACAGTCCATGGGGTCACAAGAGTCGTGCATGACTTAGTGACTAAATCAATACCACGGCAAACTTCATTCCCAGCTCCCACCATTCCCCAGTCATTCACTACACACTTCACCTTCTATGTCTTCTTTCAGTTGCTCAAAAATGCAAAGTCCATTTAGGGCTCAAAGCCTTTGCCCTTGTCTTTTTCTCTACATGGAATCATTTCAGTAGAGTAAAAAGACTCAGATCTCTGTGAAACTGATACTCTTAATCATTCAGGTCTCCGAACAAATATCACTGCTGATTACCATAGTCATTCAGTGTTAACCAGATTCACTAGAAATAAGTTGATTCAGAATAGGAAAGAGCCCAATCCCACATTGGCAATCAGATTATATGTAAAAGATTTTCCAAGAAGAGAGTAGAATGTTAAGCTGTAGAAACAACAAAGGTTGCTACAATGGCTAATCAAGAAATTCATGTCATATTGGGGAAGGTTTCAGTAGGTGTTAAAGAGTGAGCATGTATTGGAGTAGAGGAAGAAAATATGCACAAAATACATAGTTAGAAGTAAATAAGCTCTGTGGGTATAAAGGATATCACAAGAGGTGAGAACAGACAGGTTGAGAAATAGAGTAACTGAAGAATTACCTTGAATGTTGGGCTTAATGCATGAGATAATTTGATATGTTAGGTTCTTTTAAGACAGTGTGCCACCGAATACTACTGAGAAGAAGAACGATTTAGTGAAAATTGTTCCAAAGAACATTTTGCCTGCTATTTGCAGAATGACATAACAGTTATACTAATTAGAGAAAATATATGACAGAAGTAGTAAATATATACGTATCAATGAACCTACATACAGCTCAGTAAGTTTTAATTTAGCTCTTCTAAAATGCAGCCTGCAGTGGGTGGGTCCCTTAGTGAGCATACTTTATAGTAATAAGAGTTTTCAAATCAAGAACTTCTATTTCCAACAAGAACCTACTACATGGCATGCTAGTCACTCAGTCATGCATAACTCTCTGCGAACCCATGAACCATAGTCCGCCAAGCTCCTATGTCCATGCACTTTTCCAGACAAGAATACTGAAGTGGATAGCCATTCCACTCCCCAAGGAATCTTTCCAACCCATGGACTAAACCTAGGTCTCCCACATTATAGGCAGATTCTTTACCATCTGAGCCACTAGGGAAGCCCCACTGTATGGCACAGGGAACTGTATTCAAAATATTGTAATAGCCTATACTGGAAAAGAATCTGACAAAGAATGCATGTGTGTGTGTGTGTGTGTGTGTGTGTATATATACATATATATATATGATAAAAATGAAAGTCTTAGTCTCTCAGTCATGTTCCATTCTTTGTGACCCCAAGGACCATAGCTTCCCAGGTTCCTCTGTCAGTGGGATTCTACAGGCAAGAATATTGTGTGTGTATACATATATGTATGTACGTGTGTGTGCATGTACACATAACTGAATCACTTTACCATAAACACAAAACTAACACAACATTGTAAATCAACAATTTTTCTATTTTAAAAAATATATAAAAATAAAGGATTTCTGTTTCTATGTATCTTCTTAGAATATGCTAGCAAACTTGGAAAACCCAGCAGTGGCTATAGGACTGGAAAAGGTCAGTTTTCATTCCAATCCCAAAGAAAGGCAATGCCAAAGAATACTCAAACTACCACACAATTGCACTCATCTCACACGCTAGTAAAGTAATGCTCAAAATTCTCCAAGCCAGGCTTCAGCAATATGTGAACCGTGAACTTCCAGACGTTCAAGCTGGTTTTAGAAAAGGCAGAGGAACCAGAGATCAAATTGCCAACATCTGCTGGATCATGGAAAAAGCAAGAGTTCCAGAAAAACATCTATTTCTGCTTTATTGACTATGCCAAAGCCTTTGACTGTGTGGATCACAAGAAACTGGAAAATTCTGAGAGAGATGGAAATACCAGACAACCTGACCTGCCTCTTGAGAAACCTATATGTAGGTCAGAATGCAATAGCTAGAACTGGACATGGAACAACAGACTGGTTTGAAATAGGAAAAGTACGTCAGGGCTGTATATTGTCACCCTGCTTATTTAAGAGGTGAGAACAGACAGGTTGAGAAATAGAGTAACTGAAGAATTACCTTGAATGTTGGGCTTAATGCATGAGATAATTTGATATGCAGAGTACATCATGAGAAACGCTGGGCTGGAAGAAGCACAAGCTGGAATCAAGATTGCTGGGAGAAATATCAATAACCTCAGATATGCAGATGACACCACCCTTATGGCAGAAAGTTAGAGGAACTAAAAAGCTTCTTGATGAAAGTGAAAGGGGAGAGTGAAAAAGTTGGCTTAAAGGTCAACATTCAGAAAACCAAGATCATTACATCTGGTCCCATCACTTCATGGGAAATAGACAGGGAAACAGTGGAAACAGTGTCAGACTTTATTTTTTGGGCTCCAAAATCACTGCTGACGGTGACTGCAGCCATGAAATTAAAAGACGCTTACTCCTTGGAAGGAAAGTTATGACCAACCTAGATAGCATATTAAAAAGCAGAGACAGTACTTTGCCAACAAAGGTCCATCTAGTCAAGGCTATGGTTTTTCCAATGGTCATGTATGGATGTGAGAGTTGGACTGTGAAGAAAGCTGAGTGTCAGAAGAATTGATGCTTTTGAACTGTGGTGTTTGAGAAGACTCTTGAGAGTCCCTTGGACTGCAAGGAGATCCAACCAGTCCATTCTAAAGGAGATCAGTCCTGGGTGTTCATTGGAAGACTGATGCTAAAGCTGAAACTCCAATACTTTGGCCTCCTCATGCAAAGAGTTGACTCATTGGAAAAGACTCTGATGCTGGGAGGGATTGGGGGCAGGAGGAGAAGGGGACAACAGAGGATGAGATGGCTGGATGACATCACCGACTTGATGGACATGAGTTTGAGTGAACTCCGGGAGTTGGTGATGTTCAGGGAGGCCTGGTGTGCTGCAATTCATGGGGTTGCAAACAGTCGGACATGACTGAGTGACTGAACTGAACTGATGGGGTCTCTTGGAAAGTTACTTAAAATTTCAGTGGAGACTTCTCTTTTGGGGAACTTAGGAATCATTTTAATTAACTTTTATGCATCTTTATAAGTATGAAAAGAACATTCAGTATGTAGTCAAAAGATCTATTTGTAATCTCAGTTTTCTCATTTACTATTCCATTAACATTGAATAAAATACATTACAATTTTTTTATCCACATAAATTAATAGGGGCAATGTGAGGTAACTCATCACAAGTTTCTCAAAATCCCATGAGGTAATCTTCAAATGTCTGCTATAAAGAATAGGTGAAGCAGGACAAAGGAAAATGCAATGTCTTAAATTTACATAACAACAGTTAATGTGGACCAACACCGTACTGAATGATGAGATAAAGTAAGGATCAAACTACTTCCAGCCCTGAAGAAAATTATGGTCTAATAGTCAAAATATTTTATGCAGTCCAGCCTATGTACCATCTTCTTCATCACTATAAAAGCATTATTCATGTTTATGCTGTTTACAGCTATTTTATGATTCATAGAATGAGGTGCATATACATCAAGCAAAAGCTGGTATAAAACTAATTAAAGGAGGAAGCTATTAGACTGGGATGGCTCTAATACTTCAGCAGACTACTAAGCAAACCAAAATCTAAGGCACAGTCAATGCACTTGAATCCAAGAAAATGAAAGAACAACCATTCACAAAATCACAGCTACCTAGGCTTTCCCAAAAAAGGCAACTGCTTCAGCTACAACTGTAATTGTGCTGTGTTCTGTAATGTCTGACTCTTTGTGACCCTGTGAACTGTAGCCCGCCAGGCTTCTCAGTCCATGACATTTCCCAGGCAAGGATACTGGAGTGGGTTGCTATTTCTTCCTCAGAGTGGGTTGCCATTTCTTCTTCCAGGGGATCTTTCTGACCAGGAATCGAACCTGCGACTCTTGCATCTTCTGCATTGGCAGGTGGATTCTTTACTACTCTGCCACCTGGGAAGCTTCAGTGATAGCCAACCAACAGTTTCCTTGCTTTGCTTCTTCATCCTCTCTATAAAAACCTCTCCCCCGGCTCCTATCAGGTGGTATTCTCCTAACTACTTTCTGTTTGGCACTGGTGGATTCTGATTGATGTTTGTTCAAATAAACTCTTGAAAATTTTAATGTGTCTCAATTGTTTTTTTAACAATGGTAACACAGACTGGAAATGTACTTCTAGGAAATCATATACTTTCTTTTTATTCTAGAATAACTGTTCTATTATATATGCAACATATTTGACATGAGTAGGGCATGGCTCTATTTTGAACTATTCCACCCTTCAAATGATGCTATAAAAGCAGAAGTCAAGTGAACAAAAAGACATAGTGATTATCAAACAATTTTGTTTGCATTGTGTAGTTATCCTTCTTTTTTAATGAAGAAGGAAAAAAGAAAACGCAAATATTCTGAACTTGAAAAAGGTTCACACCATGCTATATGCCCTCTTAACATTTTAAAACAATTAGTATTATTATGGCAATAAAAAACCTATTATTGTCTTACTAAGTGTTAGGTACTCCACTTTGCATCATATATACACTTCACTATTGGGTACACAGAACAACCTTTTGTGGTCAAAACTTTGCAATAAATACATCTTTCTTGCTTAGTTCATGCTCCATTCTTACACATTACCATTTACCACATGAATAGATGGGCCTTAGTAATATACTTACTTACATGAGTAAGTAATCCTACATGAGATAGCAATCCTATCTCATTGGTCACAACTGAGCAGAGTGCAACAGATTTAACCTTTACTCTACATTTAACCCTTTAAAGCACCACTGCAACATTCTCAGTAAACACCAGAATTGCAGGGGTTTCAGCAGGGTTGTTACAGTACACTCAGAGAAGATTTGGAGGGCCACCTTTGAGGGGTTAATCTCAGCTTTCCTACCCTCTTCCCAGCCTTTGGGAAGACTGAGATTTGATGGTAGTCTGTTGCACCTCAAGGGCTTCCCAGATAGCTCAGTGGTAAGAATCTGCCTGCCAATGAAGGAGACGCAGGAGACCTGGGTTCAATCCCTGGGTCAGAAAGATCCCCAGGAGGGAGGAATGGCAAGACACTCCAGTATTCTTGCCTGTGAAATCCCATGGACAGAGGAGCCTATAGGCCTACAGTCCATGGGGTCGCAAAGAGCCAGACACAATTGAGCACACACAATTTCTGTCTATTGCACCTCAGGGGACAGATCTCAGCTTTTTAACCCGGTTCTGCTTCAGTAAGCCGGTGCCTTGCACATGGAAAAGCACCTCTGGTGCGGGCCATGGGGTGGATCTCCCTCAGCCTAAAGAGGTAGCTTGTAGAAAGTCGAAGCATGAAAGCAGCTCAGTGGCTGCAGCTCCTCAGTATTCTATCAAATCAGCCCACAAGTGGCAATTAAATGTTTATTAAATTCTCCACACACCTCTCTCTGGAAGATTTCTTATGCTCCTCTCTCTCTACCAGAAATCAAAGCAAATGCAGGCTTTCCCCTCTTTAAAGGGATTCAACATTTTTTGAACTTGAATTCATATACTTTTTTTGCTATTGTTGGTCTGAATACTCAATTCTTAGATTTTTTTTTTCTCCTTTTGATGATGATTTTGTAGCTTCTTTAGTTTCATTGCTATAATTGTTAGCATGAGGAAAATAGTCTCTTAAAACATTTTAATATCCAAATGGAAAGTAAATATTTACTATTAAGGCTTATATATTAATTATTACTTTTGTGCTTCCTGAGGCATATTTCCTGGGGTTTCCTAGGTGGAGCAAGTGGTAAAGAATCCACCTACCACTGCAGGAAACACAAGAGACTTGGGTTTGATCCCTGGGTCAGGAAGATTCCCTGGAACAGGAAGGGGCGACCACTGCAGTATTCTTGCCTGGAAAATCCCATGGACACAGAGGAGCCTGGCAGGTTAGAGCCCATGGGGTCGCAAAAAGTCAGACACTATTGAGCAACTGAGGCATATTTCTAATAAAGATTAGTTGATTTTAAAGAGGGTTATGGCATTTCTTGACATAAGCTCTCATTTTAAAATAGTTCATAAACTGTTTAATACATTTCTAAGCTATCCATATCTTCTTCTAATTTTCTCTTCTGTAAATTTCTACAAGCAATCCATGTAGACAAAATTGTTGTCTACTTGTATGCAGGATAGACAGTTTTATTTTATATAAGTAGTGGGGCACCATTTTGAAACTGCTGGTCTCATGATTTCCAAGCTATATTTCCAAAAGGCTTTTGGCAAGGGTTGATAAAATATACTATTAATTATAGACCATGCCCAATTTTTCTGAACTAGGAGAAAAAAATCAGAAAAATCTCAAAATCCATTAAGTGTATTTTTCTAAAAGTTCTTTTTCAGTCAAAATAATTTCCAGGAATTCAAGAAAGAAAAATCTAAGGTGTTATCAAATATGTCCACTGAATGAAGTAATGTTCTATAAGTCGTTCACTTTTAACATTTATGATTTATTTCTGGAACTCTCACCAAAATGTCATTTCTTTATGCTTTATTATGATAGGATATTCCATTAATTATGTCAACTAAAAAGGAGATGTAAAACTATCCAATATAAAAAAGAAATAAACCATAAATTTTTGCAATAAAAACATTCCTTTCAAAAAGTATAAGCAATGAGATCAGTTTTACATATAAACTTGCATTTTAAAAGCTAGTAATGT
>SJYT01079829.1:69527-234273 GCA_006410635.1 Cephalophus harveyi | reverse complement strand
CAGTGGGATTGCTGGGTCATAAGACAGTTCTATTTCCAGTTTTTTAAGGGATCTCCACACTGTTCTCCATAGTGGCTGTACTAGTTTGCATTCCCACCAACAGTGTAAGAGGGTTCCCTTTTTTCCACACCCTCTCCAGCATTTATTGCTTGTAGACTTTTTCTAGCACCACTGATTTTTTTTTTCCTGTACTATCAGAGAATATAATCAAAGCCCTAGCCTGTATCACAGGCATTAGTATAAGAAATGCTTCCTGAACTGCATCCATACTGTAAAAGAAATATAGCAGGTACAAATGAACATAATTGATCAATAAGTATATGTGAGTTGTTTAACTTGCTATTTTGCACTAGAAAGGAAAACTGAATTCTAAAGGAAACTTGCTAATTGCTCTTCCCGTTGTTCCAATGCTAGGCAAGGTTAACTAAACAAGGCATTAAGTACATGAAAATCTGTGCATTGTAAATATAATATAGAATGCTTCACCAGCAAGTATTTTATGGATAAAACCCCATGAAATTATTATCTTTCTCAGTCATCTAAAAAGCAACTCTAATCAATAGCTTATTTTAATTGTGAGAGCTCAAATTACAAGTGCAAATGGATCTTCCCCTTCTCCTACAGATACGTCAAAGAATACATTTTAATTCATAAATACTCAAATTTTAAAGATATTAAAATTTGGCCATGAAAGTATAAATAATGATGAATGCTTTGCTTCCTGGACTTTGAACATAAAGTATTTTTTTTTCTTGCCCTATGGAAATTACATTCGCAGAAATCATCAGATTCTTCTTATCACTTTAATATTTTTTTTCTAGGGACTCAAATGGCACAGTGTGGTCTTTCTTTTCCCAATATTACGATGATAAATGACAAACCACAAAGCTAGATGCACCAAATTCTGAAAACGATTTCACAGTTCATAGAAGAGTGATAAATGAAACTTTCTAAAAGGTTAGTCGATATCTCATCAACTCAGCTATAGATAACTCATTATGGATAAATGCCAGATACAATCATGCTCAGGACTCTGTTTTGTTTGTTTAATTTAAAGCTCCCTAAGCAGAAGAAAAGTGTCCTGAGCTGTGACTGACACATAGCTATAGATATCAGACTGTTTTTCTCTTTAGGGGGACAGATGGTTTAGCAAAAAACCCTGGGGAATTTCTATAATATCTAAATGTGTGAGGTAGAGAGAAAATAATTTCTCTCTTCATCCTCAACACATATACAAGTAGTTAGTTTGCAAATGCTATTTCTTTCTTAGAAATCTTTTAAATGGATAACAGTCTAGGACTCTTTCTGGAGTGCTGAGAAAGGAAACACCAGCAACTGGAAATAACCCAAGTTGGGTCATAAAATTCAAGGAGATATGCCATAAAATGTGTTGATTCATATATCATTATTGGGGGGTGGAGAGGAGTAGATTACACTCTTTCTTACCCACATATTCTGAATCCATGATTCTCAAAGCATAGTAAGGCAAAGAGCAGCATCAGCATCTGCTCATAACTTGTTAGAAATGCAAATTATCAGGTTCCACTGAAAATTCAGTGAGTCAGAAACTCTGTGGGTGGGACAATCTGGGTTTTAACAAGGACCACTGTTCAGTCTAGCTCATGATACTCAAGTGTTGCCTAAAACCAACAACTCTGGGAACCCATGGTAACTTGTTAAATCAACAGATCTGGGGCTCTATCTCATGCCTATGGATTTAGAATCTACATTTTAATAGGATCCTCAAGTAATTCACTTGTATATACGTGTTGAAGAAAGCATTGTTCTACAAGCCTGGCAAATGTAGGAGGTAAATTTCACTATTTCTGCCTATATAAAAAAGTAGTATCAGTCTTTAACATTCAGGTTAGAGGATGGGAAAAATTCTTTCTCAAGAAAATTCTCTATCAAGCACTATTCATCCACCTATTCATCCATTCAATAAACATTACTTGAGCACCTACCAAGTTCTGGGCAGTAATAAATACTGATTTTAGGAGCTGTGCACAAGAGGGAATGTACTTACAGTATACAAAGTAATCAGAATTAAAACAAGAGTTGAAACCCATTTGTTATCTTTGCTGTAAATGAGACTAAGAAGGAAATCCTGAGGAGAAAATTGTTATTTAAACAGTCATTGTTACAGTTAAATTGTTCAATGGCTATTGGTATAGGTATTTATTCTTTTACATCTATGGCAAAATGTTCCATAAGACTGATCTTACTTGCTATGGATCAGAATTACAATTCTAGCATCTGATTTGTGTCATGAGTAATATTCGAGATACAGAGAAAACAAAAGCTAATGTTGCATATATGTTGAGATGATCCAGCAGAGGAAGTTTGTTGTAACACCTTACTCCGGGGGATAAGTTTTGTGACTCATGCTTCTATGGATTTTTAACAAAAATCTACAAATGAAATTTCAATTTAAAGAAAAGATAAAGTAAATATTTGGCATTATGTAAGTGTTGAAGGAAGTGATTAATGATAAAAATTATTCACAGTAAAAGATGACTATAAGCAACTAAAATAGACAAATTCTTAGACAGTTAGAATTTCCCAAGACTAAGCCAGGAAGAAATAGAAAATATGAACAAATGAAGTAAAAATATTGAAATTGATTCTGTGATTTAAAAGCTCCCAACAAACATAAGTCAGCACCAGATGGCTCCACAGGTGAATTCTACCAAACATTTAGAAAAAAGTTAATATCTATCCTTCTCAAACTATTCCAAAAATTTCCAGAGGAAGGAATACCTCCAAACTGATTCTGTGAGGCCACCATCACTCTGATACCAAAAGCAAAGGTACAAGGAAAAAGAAAAATCACAGGCCAATGTCACTGATGAACATAGATGTAAAAATCCTCAATAAAATACTAGCAAACCAATCCAACAATATATTAAAAGGAAAGGATCTAGTAGGATTTATCCTGGGGATACAATAATTTTTCTATATCCACAAATCAATCTAGAAAAATCACAGGCCAATGTCACTGATGAACATAGATGTAAAAATCCTCAATAAAATACTAGCAAACCAATCCAACAATATATTAAAAGGAAAGGATCTAGTAGGATTTATCCTGGGGATACAATAATTTTTCTATATCCACAAATCAATCAGTGTGATATACCACATTAACAAATTAAGGAATAAAAACCATATGGCCATTTCAATAGATGTATAAAAAGCTTCTGACAAAATTCTGTACCAGTTTATGATAAAACCTCTTCAGAAAGCAGACAGAGAGGGAACACATCTCAACATAACGAAGTCCATATATGACAAATTCATAGCTAACATTATACTCAACAGTGAAAAAGTGAAAGCATTTCCTCTAAGATCAGGAACAAGACAAGGATGTCCACTCTCATCACTTTTATTCAACATAATTTTGGAAGCCCCAGCTATAGAATGAGAAAAGAAAAAGAAATAAAAGGGATCTAAGCTGCAAAAGAAGAAGTAAACTAGTCACTGTCTGCAGATGACATGGTAATATACTAAGAAAACCCTTAAGATGCTATCAGAAAACTACTACAACTCATCAGTGAATTTGATAAAGTTGCAGGATACAAAATTAATACACAGAAATTTGTTGCTTTTCTATGTGCTAACAATGAAAGATCAGAAAATAAAATTGAGGAAACAATTCCATTTATCATCACATCAAAAAGAAACAAACAAACAAACAAAAACACCTAGAAATAAAACTTACCTAAGGAGGCAACAGACTTGTACTCTGAAAATTTTAAGACTGATGAAAGAAACTTCACGTGAGACAACGGGTGGAAGGATACAGTATGTTCTTTGGTGAGAAGAATCAATATTGTCAAAATGATTATACCACCCAAGGCAATCTCCCTGTCAAATTACCAATGACATTTTTCACAGAATTAGAACGAAAATCTTTACAGTTTGTATGGAACCACAGAAGAACCCATTTGAGTCAGTTCTCATGAGACAGATGAACCTAGAGCCTACTCTACAGAGTAAAGTAAGTCATCCAGAGAAAAACAAATTTTGAACATGAATACATATATACAGAATCTACAAAGATGGTACTGATGAACCTATTTGCAGGGCAGTGATGGAGACACAGCCATAGAGATCAGACTTGTGGACATGGTGAGGGAAGGTGCTGCTGCTGCTGAGTCGCTTCAGTTGTGTCCAACTCTGTGCGACCCCATAGACGGCAGCCCACCAGGCTTCCCGGTCCCTGGGATTCTCCAGGCAAGAACACTGGAGTGGGTTGCCATTTCCTTCTCCAATGCATGAAAGTGAAAAGTGAAAGTGAAGTCGCTCAGTCATGTCTGACTCTGCGATCCCATGAATTGCAGCACGCCAGGCCTCCGTGTGCATCACCAACTCCCAGAGTTCACTCAAACTCACATCCATCAAGTTGGTGATGCCGTCCAGCCATCTCATCGTCTGTTACCACATGTGAAAAATATAGTCAGTGGGAATTTGCTGTACAACATCAGGGAACTCAAACCTGGTGTTCTGTGACAACCTGCAGGGATGGGATGTGGTGGGAAGTGGGAGGGAGATTTACAAGGGAGGGTACATATGTATACATATGGCTGAATCAAGTTGATGTATAGCAGAAACCAATACAACATTGTAAAACAATTATCCTCCAAGTAGAAATACATTGTAATAAAAAAAAATAGTCACTGAACTACTGAAAAGAAAAAATCCAGAATAGTCAAAACAATCTTGAGAAAGAAAAATGGAGCTGAAGGAATCAGGTTCCCTGAGTTCACACTATACTACAAAGATACAGTAATCAAGACAGTATGGGAGAAAAGATGGCGGAGGAGTAGGGAGACATGGAGTACATCTCTCCTCATGGATACATAAGGAATACACCTTCAGACACAGAAGTGCATGCAGAACCCCCAGCTGAGAGCCGACAGGAGTTCCTCACCAGTGGAAAAGAATATACAGAACCATGCAGAAACTAGGGGGAAAAACAGGAGTGTTAGTAGAGCTGGACCTGCTCTCGAGGTGTGGGGAAACTGAAGCAGGGGTCTGATTCCCACCTTGGGGCAAGTGTCTGAGTAATAGTCGAAAAATTTAAGGCTGAGAATGAAACAGCTGATCTGTGGCAGCCTAAATGGAAAGAAAATCAGGCAGCTCTTGGCCCAGACATCCATACCCCGACAGGGACGCAGGTCCCCTGGAAGGCGCAGTGGCTGGGAGCTGGAGTTTAGGGATTGTGGAGCAATCCCAGGACGAGGGCTCCTGTTGGCTGCAGAGAGATGCATCGAGAGGATGTGGAGGAGGAGACTGTGGTGGGAAACGCCTGTGGAGGAGAGCTGGGCGGCCGCGGAAGCCAGGCAGTGCTGCTGAGCCACACGAAGGTGGTGGAGCCGCCACCACCGCCTCTCTCGCCCACACGCCGGCCCGGCAGCTGAACAAGAGAGAGGCTGGCCCGTCAAACGCCTGACGCAAGGACCTGCAGAGCAGGATCCCACCCAGGCTGCCCCTTTAGGTGCCTGATGCACCAATCGACAAAGTAGGACCCCGGCCAGGGGGTCGCTCTATGTGCCTGACCCGCCGAACAATAGAGAAAGACCCCAGGCAAGGGAGCCCTGTACCTGAATGGGCAGAGCTACAACAAAGACTGGCAAGGAGGCCTTCTGATGGCCAGCTACAAGAGGTTCCAGAAAAAGACTCTGATAGGGCCGTAACTCCTACGGCAGGTGCAGCACATGTTCCTGCATACTTGGCACCACCAGGCTATCCACAAGTCAAGTAGCTGTGCCAGTTTCACCCTCAACCCTCATGGGCCAGAGCTGCCACAGGCAAAAAAAGTCTTGCATCTATGCAGTGCAGGGTCGCTTTGGTCATGTCCAACTCTTCGCGACCCTGTAGACTGTGGCCTGCTGGGCTTCTTTGTCAGGGGGTTTCTCCAGGCAAGAATACTGGAATGTATTGGCCAATACCGGTTGCCATGCCCTTCTAGAGCACTATATTTCCTGCTTCCCTAGCTGCCAACTCTCCTGAGTACCTGGTGCTGCCAGAACCCCTGCAACTCAAGCAGCTGCATCACCTCCACACCTGGCCCTCACAGGGGCAAACCCAAGTCCTCCAGGGCAGCTTCCGGAGCAAACCCTGGTGGACGACCCACATGCAGCCGCTGCTACTGCTAAGTCACTTCAGTTGTGTCCGACTCTGTATGACCCCATAGACGGTAGCCCACCAGGCTCCCCCGTCTCTGGGATTCTCCAGGCAAGAACACTGGAGTGGGTTGCCATTTCCTTCTCCAATGCATGAGAGTGAAAAGTGAAAGGGAAGTCGCTCAGTCATATCCGACTCTTAGCGACCCCATGGACTACAGCCTACCAGGCTCCTCCATCCATGGGATTTTCCAGGCAAGAGTACTGGAGTGGGGTGCCATTGCCTTCTCCGAGGTGGCAATAAAACCACAATTGAAACACAGGGGCAGTGTGGCTAAGGAAGAAGACTCAAAAGCTTCCTACTAGCTGTACAAGCTGCAGATTAAATTCACACAATCGACTAGGCAGACTCAGTGTCTATGGAATATATGAAAGGACATTGAGAGCTCCCACAAAAGAAAACGCACTAGTTCTGATAGCTGTGGACACTGGAGGCAAGAAAACACAGGAGTAGGACCAGAATAGAATCTGAGCTGCCCCCACAGCAGGTCCAGCAAACAGCACAGTGTTGGAGGGCATCCTAGGGAGGTGAGGTGGACTGTGACTTCCAGTGAGGGAAAGGATTCTGGCAGCAGTGACTCAAGAAAAACATATATTATTCTTATGTTTTGACTTGTTCTGTAGATTGTTTTGGATTTTTCTTTTCTTTTCTTTTTTTTCCCCTCTTTTTCTGCCTCAGTTGTAGTTGTCAATTTTATTGGCACTATGAAATCCAATTAAGCTTTTTTTTTTCTTTTCTCAGTCACATTTTTTATTGTTTTCTCAGTCACAGTTTAATCTGCCTGTATGTTGGGCTTTTGCAGTTCTGTGGAGTTTTCCTGTTTTTGGTTTTTCTCTTTTTTTAATTCTAATTTTTTAAACCTATTATTACTATTTTCTACATTTATTCCTTTGTTTAGTTTTCCTACTGTTCTTTTCCCCTTGCAATTAATCTTTAATGTATATAAATGTTCTTTATCTACCTCTATTCAAATTTGCATATCTATTCTTTCTTTTTTTTTTCTTTCCTTTCCTCTCAACATATCTGTTAGTTTTAATTTCATTGCCTCATTCCCCACTTGGCACCTTGCTTTAGTTTTGTTTTCCAGTTTGTGCTTTAATTAGTTTTGTTCTTAACTGTTAGATATAATTTTTGGTTTACTTTGTTCACTGGGTCAATCTACTGTACTTTACTTTTGTTGGACTGTTTTGATTTTGCTTATGGGTGTATATGTGTATATTCAGTTACACTTTTTACTGTTGTTGTAAACCTCTGCCTCTACATTGGGCTTTTGCAGTTCTGTGGAATATTCCTTTTATGTTTTTCCTTTTTCTTTATTTTCTCTTTTTTCTTTTCTCTATTTTATAATTTTAATTTTTAAACATATTATATTTTTCTACATTTAATCCTTTGCTTGATTTTCCTACTGTTCTTTTTTCCTTGCAGTTAATCTTTAATGTATATAGATCTTTTTCATCTACCAATATTTAACTTTGCATATCTATTCTTTCTTTCTTTTCTTTCTCTCCTTTTCTCTCAACATATTTGTTAGCTTTGTTTTCATTGCTTTATTCTCCACTTGGCACCTTGCTTTAGTTTTTTTTTTTTTTTTCCAGTTTGTGCTTGAGTTAGTTTTATTCTTAAGTGGTACATATAATTTTTAATTTCCTTTGTTTGCCAGGTCAATCTACTATACTTTATTTTTGTTGGACTGTTTTGACTTTGCTTATGGGTGTATAGGTATATCTGTATATTCCATTTGCCTGACTTTGTAAATGTTATTTGCCTGGGGTTCACCTTTGGTTTCTTGTTTCCAGGCATTTGTTTTATTCTTATTTAATGCCATAACAAGTCACTTGTGGAATCTTCATTCCTGACCAGAGATCAAGCCTTTGGCATGGGAGCACTGACTCCAAGACCCTAGACTACCAGAGAACTAACCCTAGGGAGTATCAAGTAGAACTCACACAAAGGAAACCACTTGAATACAAGACCTGGCATCACCCAATCACCAGTAGCACCCTATGCAGGATGCCTAGTCTGAACAACAAACAAAACAAAAATACAAACTCAATCACAAGCAGACAGAATTACCGCCTCATTGAGCCTTGCCCATCAGAGGAAAAACAAACAAAAAACTCAGCACAAATCTCACCTTATACAAAGCTTACACAAACCACTGGACCAACCTTAGGAGGGCAGAAACCAAAAAGAAGAAAGAATTCAACCTTGAAGCCCAGGAAAAGGAGACCTCAAACACAATATGTAAAAAAAAAAAAAAGAAAGAAAGAAAGAAAAAGAAAAGGCAGAGAAATACTACACAAATGAAGGAACAAACCAGAAACACAGAAGTCCAAATAAATGAAGAGGAAATAGGCAAACTAACTGGAAAAGAATTCAGAATAATGATAGAAAAATGATCAAAAACCTTGAAAACAAAATGGAGAAAATGCAAGAATCAATTAACAAAGATCTAGAAGAATTAAAGAATAAACATACAGAGACAACACAATTACTGAAATTAAAAAATACTCCAAAAGGAAATAATAACAGAATATCTGAAGCAGAAGAACAAATCAGTGATTTGGAAGATAAAATGGTGGAAATAACTTCTGAAGAGCAGAATAAAGTAAAAAGAATGAAAGGAACTGAGGACAGTCTCAGAGTCCTCTGGGCCAATCAAACGCACCACATTTGAATTATAGGGGTCCCAGAGTTGCTAAGTCACATCAGTCGTGTCCGACTCTGTGCGACCCCATAGATGGCGGCCCAACAGGCTCCCATCCCTGGGATTCTCCAGGCAAGAATAATGGAGTGGGTTGCCATTTCCTTCTCCAGTGCATGAAAGTGAAAAGTGAAAGTGAAGTCGCTCAGTCGTGTCCGACTCTTCGCGACCCCATGGACTGTAGCCTACCAGGCTCCTCCGTCCATGGGATTTCCCAGGCAAGAGTACTGGAGTGGGAAGCCATTGCCTTCCCAGACGGAGAGAAAAAGAAAGGGCATGAGAAAATTTTTGAAGAGATTATAGTTGAAAATCTCCCCAGTGTGGAAAATGAAATAGTCAATCAAGTCCAAAAGGCACAAAGAATCTAATACAGGATAAACCCAAGGAGAAACATGCCAAGACACATACTAATTAAACTGATGAAGACTAAACACAAAGAAAGAATATTAAAAGCAGCAAGGGAGAAGGAACAAGTAACATACAAGGGAAACCCCATACATTTAACAGCTGATCTTTCAGCAGAAACTCTGCATGCCAGAAGGGAATGGCCGGATATATTTAAAGTACTGAAAAGGAAAAATCTACAACCAAGATCACTGTACCCAACAAGGATCCCATTCAAAATTGATGGAGAAATCAAAAGGTTTACAGACAAGCAAAAGTTAAGAGAATTCAGTACCACCAAACCAGCTTTACAACAAATGTTAAAGGGACTTATTTAGTCAAGAAATACAATAGAAGAAAATAAACCTCAAACAATTAAAAAAATGGCAATAGGAACATATATATCAATAATTACTTTAAATGTAAATGGATTAAATGCTCCACCCAAAAGACATAGATTGGCTGAATGGATACAAAAACAAGACCCATATATATGCTGTCTACAAGAAAGCCACTTCAGTCCTAAAGACACACACAGACTGAAAGTGAGAGGACAGAAAAATATATTCCATGCACTTGGGAAGCAAAAAAAAGCTGGGATAGCAATCCTCATATTAGACAAAATAGACCTTAAAATAAAGAACATTATAAGAGACAAGGAAGGACACTACATAATGATCAAGGGATCAATCCGAGAGGAAGACATAATAATTGTAAATATCTATGAACCCAACATAGGAGCACCTCAATACATAAGACAAACACTAACAGACATAAAAGGAGAAATTGGCAGTGACACAATAATAGTAGGGGACTTTAATACCCCACTCATACCAATGGACAGATCATCAAAACAGAAAATTAATAAGGAAACATAAGTCTTAAATGATACATTAGATGAGATTAATTGATAACTCATTGATACCTTCAGGACATTCTATCCAAATGCAGAAGAATACACCTTCTTCTCAAGTGCACATGGAACATTCTCCAGAAAAGACCACATCTTGAGTAGCAAATCAAACCTCAGTAAATTTAAGAAAATTGAAATTGTACCAAGCATCTTCTCTGACCACAAAGCTATGAGACTAGATATCAATACAAGAAAAAAACTGTAAGAAACACAAACACATGGAGATTAAATAATGCATTTCAAATAACCAACAGATTACTGAAGATATCAAAAGGGAAATAAAAAAAAATTCTAGAAACAAATGACAATGAAAGCACAACAACTCAAAACCTATGGGATGCAGAAAAAGCAGTTCTAAGAGGGAAGTTTACAGCAATACAATCCTACCTCAAGAAACAAGAAAAACATTGAATAGACAACCTAACTTTACACCTACAACAACTGGAAATAGAAGAACAGAAAACCCCCCAAAATTAGTAGAAGGAAAGAAATCATAAGGATCAAAGCAGAAATAAACGAAAAAGAAATGAAAGAAATAATAGTAAAGATTAATAAAACTGAAAGCTGGTTCTTTGAGACGATAAACATAATTGACAACCCTTTAGCCAGACTCATCGAGAAAAAGAGAGAAGAATCAAACTAACAAAAGTAGAAATGAAAAAGGAGAGTTTACAACAGATAATGCAGAAATATAAAGGACTATAAGAGACTTATGAACAACTATATGGCAATAAAATGGTAAACCTGGAAGAAATGGACAGATTCTTAGAAAAGTTCAATTTTCCAAGACTGAGCCAGGAAGAAATAGAAATTATGAACAACCCAATTACAAGCACTGAAATTGAAGCTCTGATCAAAAACATCCACAAATACTAAAGTCCAGGACCAGATGGCCTCAGAGGACAATTCTATCAAACATTTAGAGAAGAGCTAATGCCTATCCTTTTAAAACTATTCCAAAAATCTGCAGAGGAAGGAACACTTCCAACTTATTCTATGAGGTCACCATCACCCTGATATCAAAACCAGACAAAGACAACACAAAAAAAGAAAATTACAGTCCAATATCAGTGATGAACATAGATGCAAATATCCTCAACAAAACTTTAGCAAACAAAATTCAGTAACACATCAAAAAGCTCATATACCATGATCAACTTGGGTTTATTCCAGGGATGCAGGGATTCTTCAATGTATGCAAACCAATCGATGTGATATACCATATTAACAAATTGAAATATAAAAACCATATGATAGTCTCAAGAGATGCAGAAAAAGCCTTTGACAAAATTCAGCACCTATTTATGATTAAAACTCTTTAAAAAATGAGCATAGAAGGAACCTATCTTAACATAGTTAAAGGCCATATATGAGAAGCCTACAGCAAACATTATTCTCAATGTTGAAAAACTGAAAGAATCCCCGCTAAGATCAGGAACAAGACAAGAGTGTCCACTTTCACCACTATTATTCAACATAATTCTGGAAGTCCTAGCTACAGCAATCAGAAAAGGAAAAGAAATGAAAGAGTCCAGGTTGGAAAAGAAGAAGTAAAGTTCTCACTGTTTGTAGATGACATGATACTGTACATAGCAAACACTAAAGACAGTATCAGAAAATTACTAAAGCTAATCAGTGAATTTAGCAAAGTTGCAGAATACAAAATCAATACACAGAAATCACTTGCATTTCTATATACTAACAATGAAAAATCAGAAAGAAAAATTAAGTAATCAATCCCATTCACCACTGCAACAAAAAGAATTAAATGTCTAGGAATAAACTTATCTACCATTCTGAAGGAGGTTAGCCTCTTCAATAAATGGTGCTGGGAGAACTGGACAGCTACATGTAAAACAAAGAAATTAGAACACTTCCTAACACCATACACAAAGATAAGCTCAAAATGTATTAAAGACCTAATGTAAGACCAGAAACTATAAAACTCTTAGAGGAAAACACAGGCAGGACAAATGATGACGTAAAGCAAGATCCTCTATGACCCACCTCCTAGAGTAATGGAAATAAAAACTAAAGTAAACAAGTGGGACCTGATTAAACCTAAAAGCTTTTGCACAGCAAAGGAAACTATGACAAGGTGAAAAGACAGCCCTCAGAATGGGAGAAAATGAAACAACTGACAAAGAATTAATTTCCTAAATATACAAGCATCTCATACAACTCAATACCAGACAAACAACCCAATCAAAAAGTGTAGAAAAGACCTAAACAGACAGTTCTCCAAAGAAGACATACAGATGGCTAACAACCACATGAAAAGATGCTCAGTGTTGCTCATTATTTGAGACATGCAAATCAAAACTACAATGAGACATTACCTTACACCAGTCAGAATGGCCCTCATCAAAATGTCTACAAACAATAAATGCTGGAGAGGGTGTGGAGAAAAGGGAATGCTCTTACACCTTTGGTGGGAATGTGAATTAATACAGACACTATAGAAGACGGCATGGCGATTCCTTTAAAAACCAGGAATGAAACCACCATATGACCCAGCAATCCCACTCCTAGGCATATACTCTGAGGAAAACAAAATTGAAAAAGACACATGTATCACATTGTTCATTGCAGCACTATTTACAATAGCTAGATCATGCAAGCAGCCTAGATGTCCATCAACAGATGAATGGATAGAGAAGTAGTGGTACAGATACACAATGGAATATTACTCAGCCATAATAATGAACATATTTGACTCAGTTCTAATAAGGTAGATGAATTTAAAGCCTATTATACAGAGTGAAGTAAGTCAGAGAGTGAAAGATAAATATTGTATACTAACGCATACATACGGAATCTAGAAGAATAGTACTGAAGAATTTATTTACAGGGCAGCAATGGAGAAAGAGACATAGAGAATAGACTTATCAACATGGGGAGAGGGGAGGAGAGGGTGAGATGTATGGAAAGAGTAACATGGAAACATACATTGCCATATGTAAATTAAATAGCAAATGGAAATTTGCTTTATGGCTCAGGGAACTCAAACAAGGGCTCTATATCAACCTAGAGGAGTGAGATGGGGAGGGAGATGGGAGGGAGGTTCACAAGGGAGGGGATATATGTACATCTATGGCTGATTCACAGAGAAGGCAATGGCACCCCACTCCAGTACTCTTGCCTGGAAAATCCCATGGATGGAGGAGCCTGGTAGGCTGCAGTCCATGGGGTCACTGAGAGTCGGACATGACTGAGTGACTTCATTTTCACTTTTCACTTTCATGCATTGGAGAAGGAAATGGCAACCCACTCCAGTGTTCTTGCCTGGAGAATCTCAGGGATGGGAGAGCCTGGTGGGCTGCCGTCTATGGGGTTGCACAGAGTTGGACACAACTGAAGTGACTTAGCAGCAGCATGGCTGATTCATGTTGAGGTGTGACAGAAAACAACAAAATTCTGTAAAGCAATTATCCTTCAATTAAAAAATTAAACTAATTAAAAACAAAAAATAGTATGGTGCTGGCACCAAAAAAGGACACATAGTTCATTGGAACAGGATAGAAAGCCTAGAAATAAATCCAAGCAGCTATGATCAATTAATCTACAAGAAAGAAGGCTAGAATATCCAATGAAGAAAAGGCAGTCTCTTCAATAAGTGGTTTTGGATAAACCAGACATTTACATATAAAGAATAAAATTAGAACGCTCTTCAACACCATATATAATTTAAAACTCAAGATGGATTAAGGTTCTAAATGTAAGACCAGATAATATAAAACCCCAAAAGGGAAACAGGCATAATATACTTTGACATAAACTGCAGCAGTATCTTTTTGGATCCATTTCTAGAATAATGAAAATAAAATACAAAAATAAACAAATGGAACCTATTAATAATCAAACTTACAAGCCTTTGCACAGTAAAGGAAACCATAAAACAAAAAGCAACCTATAAGATGAGATTAAAATATTTGCAAATGATGCCACTTATAAAGAATGACAAGGATTTAAGTCCAAAAATATATGAGTAGCACATACAGCTCGTTTAAAAAACAAACCACCCAATCAAAAAATGGGTGGATGATCTAAATAGACATTTCTCCAAAGAAGACATAGAGATGGACCAACAAACATAGGAAAAGGGGCTCAACATCACAAATTCATTAGTGAAATGCAAGTCAAAACTACAATAAGGTATTACCTCACACCAGTCAGAATAGCCATTATAAAAAATCTACAAACAACACATATGGTAAATGGTGCAGAGAAAAGGGAACCCTGTTATACTGTTGGTGAGACTGTAAATTGATAGAGCCACTACGGAGAACAGCATGGAGCTTCTGTAAAAAACTAAAAATACACCTACCATATGATCCTGAAAGCTCACTCCTAGCCATATATTTGGGGAAAACTACACTTCAAAAGATATATGCAATCCAATGTTCATTGAAGCACTATTTCTAATAGCCAAGACATGGAAGCAACTTAAATGTCCAGTGACAGAGGAATGGATAAAAAAAAGTGGTACATATATACAATGGAATATTACTCGGCCATAAAAAAGAATGAAATAATGCATTTGCAGCAATATGAATGGACCTAGACATTGTCATAATAAGTGAAGTAGCCCAGTCAGGGAAGGATAAATATTATATGATATCACTTATAAATGGAACAACCACAACAAAAATGACAATACAAATGACCTTACTTTCAAAACAGAAAGAGACATACAAAGAAAACAAATTCATGGTTACCAAAGGTGAAAGGGGCAAGGGGGGATAAATTAGGTCTTAATTAACATTTATACACTACTATTAATATAATTAATAGTTAAAATATATAAACTAGATAACCAACAAGGACCTCCTGTATAGCACAGGGATCTATACTCACTAGTTTGTAAGAAACAATAACGGACAAGAAACTGAAGGAGATATATATACATAATATATATATATATATATATGCATAATTGAACTGAATTGCTGTGCTGTACAACTGTTGTGCTGTGCCGTACACCTAAAGCAAGCATGATATTATAAATCAACTATACTTCAAAAGTAATAGAAGGATATTTAACTAGTATTTAGTGAAAATGAATAAAGAATTTTAAAAATATAATGTATGCATAGTGAATCTATTTAATAAAGATATTCAAGAATTTGATAACAGTGAGAAGAAACACTGCATAACATTTAAGAACTCAAACTCTGGGGTCAGACTACAACATAAATTCTAACTCTGTCACTTAACACCTTTAGGAATGAACCTGTTTCTGTTCAAAGCAGAGATGATATTTACCTACAGGATTATTGGAGGATTAAATTTGTTAATACAAATAAATGCTCAGAACAGTAACCAAAATATTGTAGACACTGTGTGTTAGTGATGATTAGTTGCAGTACTGATGATACATATGAACATTTTGAAAATTGTACACAAACAAAGCTTGAAAGAAACTGAAGCCAAGCCTATTAAGGTTTGACAGAGAGAGATGCATAATCTAGAGAGTAAATATTACAGCATAAAAATATGACAATGAATTTTGATGGGCATAGTTTTCAGTCTGATCTGCCATTTATGAGTGTCATTATCATGTAAAAGTACTTAATTTGCCTAAATATGGACTGTCTTATCACACATTTAGAGTAGAAGCTACATTATATGGTTGTCTAAAAATAAATGGTGTAATATAAAAAAGATAAATAGAATATGCAAGATGGTTAAGAGTAGGGGTTAAACAATCATTATTTCTATTTTTAATACTTGTGATCTGAGGTTATTGATATTTCTTCCAGCAATCTTGATTCCAGCTTGTGCTTCTTCCAGCCCAGCATTTCTCATGATGTACTCTGCATAGAAGTTAAATAAGCAGGGTGACAATATACAGCCTTGATGTACTCCTTTTCCTATTTGGAACAAGTCTGTTGTTCCATGTCCAGTTCTAGCCGTTGCTTCCTGACCTGCATATAGGTTTCTCAAATGGCAGGTCAGGTGGTCTGGTATTCCCATCTCTTTCAGAATTTTCCACAGTTTATTGTGATCCACAGAGTCAAAGGCTTTGGCATAGTCAATAAAGCAGAAATAGATGTTTTTCTGGAACTCTTGCTTTTTAGGTGATTGAGTGGATGTTGGCAATTTGATCTCTGATTCCTCTACCTTTTCTAAAACAACCTTGAACATCTGGATGTTCATGGTTCACGTACTGCTGAAGCCTGGCTTGCAGAATTTTGAGCATTACTTTACTAGCATGTGAGATGAGCGCAATTGTGAGGTAGTCTGAGCATTCTTTGGCATTGCCTTTCTTTGGGATTGGAATGAAAACTGACCTTTTCCAGTCCTGTGGCCACTGCTGAGTTTTCCAAATTTGCTGGGATATTGAGTGAAGCACTTTCACAGCATCATCTTTCAGGATTTGAAATGAAAAGACTCTGATGCTGGGAGGGATTAGGGGCAGGAGGAGAAGGGGACGACAGAGGATGAGATGGCTGGATGGCATCACCGACTCGATGGACGTGAATTTTAGTGAACTCCGGGAACTGGTGATGTTCAGGGAGGCCTGGCATGCTGCAATTTATGGGGTTGTAAAGAGTCGGACATGACTGAGTGATTGAACTAAACTGAACTGAATACCTGTTATCAAGCTGAATTCTCATCAGAGTACCAAACACCAGGAGATAGTAAGGCAGTGAGAGATAATTTGCTGTTTTTTATTATTTTTTGTTTTTAAAGCACTGAGCCCTGACATTTTTATTCCATCAAAGGGTTGAATAGAAGGAAATATGTCCTTTGGATAAAACCTGTGGTATGTGTGTACTCAGCTACTCAGCTGTGTCTGACTCTTAATTCAGACAATCCCATGGACTGTAGCCCACCAGGCTCCTCTGTCCATGGGATTCCCTAGGCAAGAATACTGAAATGGGTTGACCTTTTTTTTTTTTTTAGGGGATCTTCCCAACCCAGGGATCAAACCTGCACCTCCTGTGCCATAGTTCAAAAGCATCAACTCTTTGGCACTCAGCCATCTTAATGGTCCTACTCTCATATCCATACTCGACTACTGGAGAAACCATAACTTTGACAAGATGGACCTTTGTCCGCAAAGTAATGTCTCTGCTTTTAAATACACTGTCTAGGTCTATCACCGGAGAAGGCAATGGCACCCCACTCCAGAACTCTTGCCTGGAAAATCCCATGGATGAAGGAGACTGGTAGGCTGCAGTCCATGGGGTCGCTAGGAGTCGGACACGACTGAGCGATTTCACTTTCATGCATTGGAGAAGGAAACGGCAACCCATTCCAGTGTTCTTGCCTGGAGAATCCCAGGGACGGGAGAGCCTGGTGGGCTGCTGTCTATGGGGTTGCACAGTCGGACATGACTGAAGCGACTTAGCAGCAGCAGCAGCAGGTCTGCCATAGCTATTCTTAAAAGTAGCAAGCATCTTTTAATTTCATGGCTGCAGTCACCATTCGCAATGATTTTGGAGTCCAAGAAAATAAAATCTGTCACTTTTTCCACTTTTTCCTCATCTATTTGCAATGAAGTGATGAAAGTGGATGCCATGATCTTAGTTTTTTGCATAATGAGTTTTAAGCCAGTGTTTTCACTCTCCTCTTTCACCTTCATCAAGAGGCTCTTTAGTTCTTCCTGACTTCGTTGCTTTCTGTCATAAGGGTGGTGTCATCTGCATATCTGAGGTTGTTGATATTTCTCCCAGCAATGTTGATTCCAGTTTGTCCTTCATCCAGCTTGGCATTTCACATGATGTACTCTACATATAAGTTAAGTAAGCAGGGAGATGATATACAGCCTTAACATACTCCTCTCCCAATTTTGAACCAGTTTGTTGTTCTATGTCCGGTTCTGATTGCTGCTGCTTTTCCTGCATACAAGTTTCTCATGAGACGGGTAAGATGGTGGCTTGGCATCCCTATCTCTTTAAGAATTTTCCACAGTTTGTTGTGATCGCACTCTTAAAGGCTTTAGTGTATTCAACGCAGCAGATGATTTTTGGAATTCCCTTGCTTTTTCTATGATCCAATGGATGTTGACAATTTGATCTCTGGTTCCTCTGCCTTTTCTAAATCCAGCTTGTGGTCCTGGAAGTTCTCAGTTCACATACTGTTGAAGCCTTGCTTGAAGGATTTTGAGCATAATGTTGCTAGCATGTGAAATGAGTGCAATTGTATTGTAGTTTGAATATTCTTTGGCACTGCCTTGCTTTGGGATTGAAATAAAAACTGACCTTTTCCAGTCCTGTGGCCATGAGTTTTGCACTTAAATCTTATATAGCAGCAAACTTAAGAGGTATCTAAATATTCATGGATGTTTTCTCCTTAGGAGAAAAGCTATGATCAACCTAGACAGCATTTTAAAAAGCATAGACATTATTTTGCTGACAAAGGTCTGTCTAGTCAAAGTTATGGCTTTTTCAGTAGTCATGTATGGATGTGAGAGTTGGACTATAAAGAAAGTTGAGTGCTGAAGAATTGATGCTTTTGAACTGTGGTGTTATAAAAGACTCTTGAGCATCCCTTGGACTGCAAGGAGATTCAACCAGTCCTTCCTAAAGGAAATCAGTCCTGATATTCAATTGAAGGACTGATGCCAAAGCTGAAACTCCAATACTTTGGCCACTTGTTGTGAAGAACTGACTCATTGGAAAAGACCCTGATGCTGGGAAAGGTTGAAGGCAGGAGGAGAAGAGGGCGATAGAGGATTAGATTGTTGGATGGTATCACCGACTCAATGGACATGAGTTTGAGCAAGCTCCGGGAGTTGGTGATGGACAGGGAAGGCTGGTGTGATGCAATCCATGGGGTCACAAAGAATTAGACATAACTGAGCAACTGAACTGAACTGAAACATTCATGGAAGAATATTTCAATGTCTTATTCTGTTCCTATTTAACCTGGTGAATTGTATGATGACAACTTGTTATTATTCTGGTGTTTCAAATTTTCTTCTATAAACCTTATTTATTTACTCATTCTGCTTACATGTTTTTATTCATTGCATTCATATATTTATGTATTTTTAAGCAATTCTTAGGTACATTAGAGCTTAAGAAAAAATGTCAAGGTCCAAATTACCATAAGTAATTTCTTAAATAAATTATCCAAATTGCAAAATATTATTTTTAAAAACAGATGCTCTTTAGTTTTCTCTTAAGTGAACTAAATAATAGGGATTTTAGAAGTGCATGCCAGAATGAGCTATTGAGCTATTGAAAAAATAAATTCCATTAGGATTAAATACATAGACAATATTGTGTAAAGATTTGAAAATAAAATATGTCCCTAATGAAATATTGGTGTAGGAAAGATCTAGGTGTCCTGATATACTTTCTGGAACAGTAACAAAAAAATTATCACTTATTTGAAAAAAAAATTTAATCATTAAATTTTCCTTGTTGCTTCAACAACACCTTAATGAACTCTTTCCATTATGCTAACCTTAAGCCCTCAACATATAGGCATCATGGGGAATCAAAGGTCATAGAGAAGTGGGCTGTTCTACAATCCTCATTGTGTCTTCTTAAATCTAGGGGATATAGGTGGTTGTAGGTACCATGCTAGGTAAACTCAATCCGACTTTACTATGTTCATAGCTCTATTCCACAGTACCATAGTTGCTGCTTATCTGTGGCTTCAGTTACCTACAGTCAACCGTGGTTCAAAAATATTAAATGGAAGATTCCAGAAATAAACAATTCATCAGTTTTAAATTACATACCATTTTGAAGAACATGATGAAATCTCAAGCCCTCCCACTCCTTCCTGCCTGGGACGGGAATCATCCTTTTCCTTCTCCAGAGTATCCTGCTCACTAGTCACTTAGAAACCATCTTGGCTATCAGCTGTACCGTCACAGTATCACAATGCTTCTATTCAAATAACCCTTATTTTACTTGATAATGGCCACAAAGTAAAAGAGTATTGATGCTGGCAATCTGGATATTCTGTTACTGTGACTAATTTATGAATCAAATTTTATAATATGTACAGGAAAAAACCATAGTGGACATACATATAGCATTTGGTATTATCTCTGGTTTCATGCATTCACTGGGAATCTTTGAACATATACTCCACAGACAAGAGGGGACTGTTGTACTGAGTGACTTCTGTGTGTCAGTACTGGGGTACATGTAATGTTGCACAAATGAACAAAACAGGGTTCTTTTCTTCAAGAGTATCATATTTTATACACACACACACACACATATACATATGGATATAGGTAGCAATTACACAGGCACCTTAAATATTTTAAAATACATGCTGTATCCTAATAAATATAAAATATTAAAGAAACACAGAAAAGTGGCACAGATCCCAATATTGGACCATCTGGCATGGCTTTTCAAAGGTGAAGATATTTAAAGCAATTCCAAAGAACGAAGAGAAAGAAATTCAATTGTGAAGGTTGGTGTTTGTGGTATGTGGATGGTATAAAAAGACTTAAAGTGGGGTAGTCAATTCCTTTTTATTTAAAAGGGAGATACCTTTGGAAAATCATGCAAAAATTAAATAAGAGGAACAGGATGAAAATATCTAATGGGAAAAACAATCCAAGAAGTCTAGCAGACCCTCGTTTTACTGGCTGTGACTTGTCAAATAGAAGAAATCTCTTGGAATTAGTTTCTGAATTATTATCAAGGAGCAACAGTTAGAACTGGACATGGAAATAATGGACTGGTTCCAAGTCGGGAAAGGAGTATGGCAAGGCTGTATATTGTCACCCTGCTTATTTAACTTATATGCAGAATACATCATGAGAAATGCTGGACTAGATGAAGCACAAGCTGGAATCAAGATTTCCGGGAGAAACAATACAACCTCAGATAGGCAGATGACCATACTTATGGCAGAAAGTGAAGAACTAAAGAGCCTCTTGATGAAAGTGAAAGAGGAGAGTGGAAAAGTTGGCTTAAAGCTCAACATTCAGAAAACTAAGATCATGGCATCTGGTTGCATCACTTCATGGCAAATAGATGGGATAACAGTGGAAATAGTGAGAGACTTTATTTTTTAGGCTCCAAAAATCACTGCAGATGGTGATTGCAGCCATGAAATTAAGACACTTGCTCCTTGGAAGGAAGTTATGACCAACCTAGACAGCATATTAAAAAGCAGAGACATTCCTTTGCCAACTAGTCCATCTACTTTACCCATTTAGTCAAAGCTATTCATGGGAAATAGATGGGGAAACAGTGGAAACAGTGTCAGACTTTATTTTTTTGGGCTCCAAAATCACTGCAGATGGTGACTGCAGCCATGAAATTAAAAGACGCTTACTCCTTGGAAGGAAAGTTATGACCAACCTAGACAGCATATTCAAAAGCAGAGACATTATTTTGCCAACTAAGGTCTGTCTAGTCAAGGCTATGGTTTGTCCAGTAGTCATGTATGGATATGAGGGTTGGACTGTGAAGAAGGCTGAACGCTGAAGAATTGATGCTTTTGAACTGTGGTGTTGGAGAAGACTCTTGAGAGACCCTTGGAGTGCAAGGAGATTCAACCAGTCCATTCTGAAGGAGATCAGCCCTGGGATTTCTTTGGAAGGAATGATGCTAAAGCTGAAACTCCAGTACTTTGGCCACCTCATGCGAAGAGTTGACTCATTGGAAAAGACTGATGCTGGGAGGGATTGGGGGCAGGAGGAGAAGGGGACGACAGAGGATGAGATGGCTGGATGGCATCACTGACTCGATGGACGTGAATCTGAGTGAACTCCGGGAGTTGGTGATGGACAGGGAGGCCTGGCGTACTGCGATTCATGGGGTCACAGAGTCGGACATGACTGAGCGACTGAATTGAACTGAACTGATGGTTTTTCTAGTAGTCATGTATGGATGTGAGAGTTGGACTATAAAGAAAGTTGAGTGCTGAAGAATTGATGCTTTTGAACTGTGGTGTTGTAAAAGACTCTTGAGAGTCCCTTGGACTGCAAGGAGATTCAACCAGTCCCTCCTAAAGGAAATCAGTCCTGATATTCAATCAAAGGACTGATGCCGAAGCTGAAACTCCAATACCTTGGTCACCTGTTGTGAAGAACTGACTTACTGGAAAAGACCCTGATGCTGGGAAAGGTTGAAGGCAGGAGGAGAAGGGGACGACAATGAGATGGTTGGATGGCATCACTGACTCAATGGACATGAGTTTGAGTGAACTCTGGGAGTTGGTAATGGACAGGGAGGTCTGGAGTGCTGCAGTCCATGGGGTTGCAGAGTCAGACACAACTGAGTGAGTGAACAGAACTGATCTAATCATCAGGAGCTCCTAGTGCTACTTTATTTTGAGATCTGATCAAGTACACATTAGTCAGGGCACCAGCTGGAAACAGATGGCATATTCAAATTGGATAACACAAGGGAGTTCAATAAAGGGCTATTAACAGAGATGTGACCGGGTCAACACCAGGGTTGTTTGTACCCCTGAAGAGGTAAGTGGACAGAGCTCTTATATAAAGAAATCTTCACAGTGTCATGTGGAGATGGCCACCTGGAAAGATTCAACCTTCCATTACAGGATGCAGTCAGGCCAAAGAGAAACCACAGAGTTGGGACAATAAATGCCTCTAATGCCCTCTATCCATCTTTCCATTTGTCAACCCAATGGAAGAGAACAAGAAATCCATAAAGGTTAGCCTTTGGGAGGCAGAGAGAAGGCTATATAATAAGAAGGCCAATCTGGAGGATGTAAGAAAGCTAATCAGCATCATGCAATTCATGAATCAAAAGGGGAAAAAATTAATAGGCATCCACTTAATCATTTTCCAATCTTTAAAACAGCATTGCTTATAAAATTCTTTAACAAAACCATCTTATAAAGGAATTTCAGTTATTACAGAATTCTCTTGTGTGTGTGTGTTGAGAGGGGTTCCATTATGCCACTGTAAATCTGAGTCTATATTGTAGTCATCTTAGCTGACCCATACATCACCACCAGAGGTATAATGGGGTGAACTGAGTCTATTTTAATTCCTTTTTCTGTATAACTATCATGTTAGAGCAACAGTACTGTAGACCTCACCAAACAATATTGTTAGCCATCAGGCAATGTTTAATTGCCCTATAAACCTGATCTAGCACAGCTAGAATTACTGCTAGATATTATGTGTTTACAATCTTTGTTTGAGGACTAAAGCCAGGTAGTTTTCAATGGAGGCATTCAATGGTTGAAGAACGAAAGATGCCAAGAAAAATACTAGTACTAGAGCCAGGAATCATTTTCTATTGGATAACTCTGAGATTCTAAATTTGATTTTCATCCATCGGTTCCTAGTCCAGTTTCAAGGTATGTATTGCCAGTCCCACATTAAACAGTCAGTGATAGATTTCAACAAACAAGTCAAATGCGCTCCCTTTGGTTCTAGGTAATATTAACTAGATGAATTCACTTTGAAGGGATCTTCCAGCTACTGTAAGAGAAGGTGGCCAATATTTCCCATTGCCCATAATGAGGATTTAGTCCCTGCCCAGACCATAAGCTGATCTGAGTGTACTGTCCCCAGCGTATTCACATTTACTTTGCATTTGTTGTATGTCATCTATTGTTATTATTTAAGAGGTTCATATTCTTTTCATCTTGCAATCTTACGTCTTTACTACGTTTTCTCTTCTCTCTGCACTGATAAATTGAGTAAAGATTATCCCAGGGTAGAAATGCTCTATTGAAAAACCACTTCAATCTTTAGGAGATTTAAACAAGATCAGGTATCATTTAGCTATGAACCCCCATTAGAATACATTTGATTATTGTATTTATTTGTGTTTATCGCAAAGATTTAGAAAATATTCAATAAATGAATAACTGAAAACACTCCAGGAAGGAAAATTATGGACAAAATTTTGAAACAGGGAGATATCTGCTATCATTTGGCTTTTTATCCCTTTACATTTTAGCTCTTTTCAGGAATATAGTTATATTGCCACTATAAACATATAAACCAAAGGTTTGTTGTTAGTTTATTTTACCTTCTGTAATAGTTCCATCTGAAATATTAACTTCCAGGTTTTGAATTTCCTTGGTAGTATTAATGAAAGTCTGCTGCCTGTCTCAAGAGCTAAATGTTCCACAGGACCTGAGGTGCCAAAGCTCACTTAAACGTTTATGTGAACCCTTCCATGGTATTATTCTGGAATGAATAACTCTCACTCTACAGAGTGAGAGTACTATTTCTTTGTGAAATAGTACTTCTGGATGGTGGTGGTTGCTGCTGATGTGTATGTGTGCTTTCCACAGATTTTCTGATGGATGGAAAGGGGTGAGGAATGCGTCCTACCGTAAGACCAAATCCCATGTATAGATACTCAGGATGATATAAAAAAGTAGAAATTCATTTGAATACTGGAACAAACTACAAAAGTACTCAGCATATAATAACAGTACCATAATTATAATTATTATCAACAGCAGCCTGAGTTGTGGTATGATAATATAAATAAAATATCTATCTCCCACAAGGGGAATGAAGGTAGAAAAGTAGGTAAAAGTATTAGGAGGGTACTCATGAGAAGACCCCCCATAAAAATTTTCATTGTATATTTTGCCTTGGACCTTGACAAACTACTGCTAACAATGGGTGTACTCCCACCGTCAGTTTCTACTTCTGCTCGCACTGACCTTGAAGTGGTGCATATTGTCACAGAAAAACAGACATAAAGACTGCAACAGTCATGATTTCCCTGCATCAGGGACATCTCTGGATGTAAGCTTCCAAATCCCTCCACAACTGACTACAGGCAGAGCCCAAAAAAAGGTTTATTAAGGAGGTTACCTGAGAGACTAGACTAATATATTTTTAACCACTTATTAAAAATACAGATTATATGTGTTTCTTCACTTTGTATTAATAATTCTGTCTTTTGCTTTCAGCCACAGCAGTCTCAGTTTTTCACTGTCAGCTCTTTTCTCTGTAACCAATAACCTCCTCTGCAAGCAACTCAGCAACAGCCCCGAATGACATGACTTCAAAGTCAAAGTCCTCTTACCACTTACCTTTTTTTAGAAGGCAGTTTAGTGACTACCATCACTAGTACCTGAACAAACCCTGACAGGGCCTGTGTTCTCACTACAAGCAGCTTAATAAATTATTTGACCCTTAAAAGCAGGTTGCTCCATGGGAAGACAGGAGAAAGGAATCCTGTCACTAAGAAAAGGGGAGTCTGTATCCCAGATTTTATCTAAACAAAGCAATTTATTATAGAGAAAAGGAATACTAAAAACCTCCAAAAGTATTTTAATTCTTTAACGTTCCAAAATGTATTCTTGGCTATACTGATTTTCCTTGATCAAGGAGGTAAATTAGTCTATAGACGTACATTTAATACATGGTTAAGCCTGACAGTGAGAAAGCAAGCCATAGTTTTCTAGACTACCTTCTTGACACAAGTTATAATACTAATTCGGGCTGACAATTTGTTCTTCTGTTTGTTTTCTCTTTAAATAAAGTCTACCATGAAAATAGAACCATTATTCATTCCTAGGGGCTTTAAAAAAAGTCTAGTATTCTAGAGAAAATATTACTACTATTTTCTTTTAGCATTTAATTTGTAAATATATTTTCATTGCCTACGAAGAACTCAGTTTACCCATCACTGAAATAAATGAATTGGAATCTCTTTTCATTAAGGGCAAAAGAGAGAGGAAGGAAAAAGAGGATGGGAACTATAAACTTCTGTGCAAGTAGTGGGACAAACTCAATATGTAAATATAAATGCATGTATATTTTAAATTTACAGTATACATATATTTCAAAGAAGAAAACTAAGGTAAGAAAGAATGTGAAAGGCAAGAAATGGATCACTTACATAAAGGAGTTCCCAAGCATTATGGATTAAGTTCAAAGGCAGGCCACAAGGATAACCCTCCTGAGTTAATGGAAGTCAGTTAACAGTTAAATCACATCAATCTAATGATATCTACAACTAAGAAATAAGAGAATGCAGAAGTCCATGTGGAATAGAGAAGTAGGATACAGTTTTATGGAGGTAAATGTACCTGATGTGAACCTTAAACAGCTGCAGTATGATCTCAGTGAGTGAAGAATGGGGTTACTCCAAAGACTGTGATGAAGACAAGGAGCTAGATGAACAAGGAGGACACCCAATCTGATTAAAGGAGTTGAGCAATTCTGCCAGTGATTTCAGAGTCTGAAACCTGTTATCATCATTTCCCAGAGAGTTTAACACTGCTGACTGTAATTAAATCTAGCAGATGCTAAGTTACATTATTTGAAGCTGTAATCTCCAAGCTTATAAGAAAACTTATACAGAAGATTCTCAGGATCCCTTTTAAAACTAATAAGATGAATTACATAAAATGAAGTATAATTTTCCAAGCACCACTTGCTAAAGAGATTGTCTTTTCTCCATTGTATATTCTTGCCTGCTTTGTCAAAGATAAGGTGTTCACAGGTGCGTGGATTTATCTCTGGGCTTTCTATTTTGTTCCACTGATCTATATTTCTGTCTTTGTGCCAGTACCATACTGTCTGGATTACTGTAGCTCTGTAGTATAGTTTGAAGTCAGGCAGATTGATTCCTCCAGTTCCATTCTTCTTTCTCAAGATTGCTTTGGCTATTTGAGTTTTTTTTGTATTTCCATACAAATTGTGAAATTATTTGTTCTAGTTCTGTGAAAAATACCATTGGTAGTTTGATAGGGATTGCATTGAATCTATAGATTGCTTTGGGAAGTATACTAAAATTTTATTGATTCTTCTGACCCAAGTACATGGTATATTTCTCCATCTATTTGTGTCATCTTTGATTTCTTTCATCAGTGTTTTATAGTTTTCTATATATAGGTCTTTTATTTCTTTAGGGAGATTTATTCCTAAGTATTTTACTCTTTTCGTTGCAATGGTGAATGAAATTGTTTCCTTAATTTCTCTTTCTGTTTTTTCATTGTTAGTGTATAGGAATGCGAGGAATTTCTGTGTATTAATTTTATATCCTGCAACTTTACTATATTCATAGATTAGCTCTAGTAATTTTCTGGTGGAGTCTTTAGGGTTTTCTATGTAGAGGATCATGTCATCTGCAAACAGGAGAGTTTTACTTCTTTTCCAATCTGTATTCCTTTCATTTCTTATTCTTCTCACTTAAACTTCCAAAACTATGTTGAATAGTAGTGGTGAAAGTGAGCACCCTTGTCTTGTTCCTGACTTTAGGGGAAATGCTTTCAACTTTTCGCCACTGAGGATAATGTTTGCAGTGGGTTTGTCATATATGGCTTTTATTATGTTGAGGTATGTTCCTTCTATGCCTGCTTTCTGGAGGGTTTTTATTATAAATGGATGTTGAAGTTTGTCATTTATGGCTTTTATTATGTTGAGGTATGTTGCTTCTATGCCTGCTTTCTGGAGGGTTTTTATTATAAATGGATGTTGAATTTTGTCAAAGGCTTTCTCTGCATCTATTTAGATAATCATATGGTTTTTATCTTTCAGTTTGTTAATATGGTGTATGACATTGATTGATTTGCAAATATTGAAGAATCCTTGCATCCCTGGGATAAAGCCCACTTGGTCATGATGTATGATCTTTTTAATATGTTGTTGGATTCTGTTTGCTAAAATTTTGTTGAGGATTTTTGCATCTATGTTCATCAGTGATATTGATCTATAGTTTTCTTTTTTTGTGGCATCTTTGCCTGGTTTTGGTAGTAGGGTGATGGTGGCCTCATAGAATGAGTTTGTGAATTAACCTTCCTCTGGAATTTTCTGGAAGAGTTTGAGTAGGATAGGTGTTAGCTCTTCTCTAATTTTTTGGTAGAATTCACCTGTGAAGCCATCTTGTCCTGGGCTTTTGTTTGTTGGAAGATTTTTTATTAGTTTTTATTTATGATTGCAGTTTCTGTGCTTGTGATGGGTCTGTTAAGATTTTCAATTTCTTTCTGATTCAATTTTGGAAGATTATACTTTTCTAAGAATTCGTCCATTTCTTCCAAGTTGTTCATTTTATTGTCATATAGTTGCTCATAGTAGTCTCTTATGATCCTTTCTATTTCTGTGCTGTCTGTTGTGATTTATCCATTTTCATTTCTAATTTTATTGATTTCATTCTTCTCCCTTTGTTTCTTGATGAGTCTGGCTAATGGTTTATCTATTTTATTTATTTTCTCAAAGAACCAGCTCTTAGTTTTGTTAATTTTTGCTATAGTCTCCTTTGTTTCTTTTTCAATTATTTCTGCCCTAATTTTTATGATTTCCTTCCTTCTACTAATGCTGAGTTTCTTCATTTCTTCTTTTTCTAGTTGCTTTAGGTGTAAAGTTAGGTTATTTATTTGATTTTTCTCTTGTTTCTTGAGTTAAGCTTGAATTGCTATGAACCTTCCCTTTAGCACTGCTTTTACTGAGTCCCATAGGTTTTGAGTTGTCATGTTTTCATTTGTTTCTATGCATATTTTGATCGAAACTGGTCAGCCACCTATAAAAGAATGAAACCAGAACACTTTCTAACAACACACACACAAAAAAACTCAAAATGGATTAAAGATCTAAATGTAAATTTTAAACTCCTAGAGAAAAACATAGGAAAATACTCTCGGACATAAATCACAGCAGAATCCTCTATGACCCACCTCCCAGAGTAATGGAAATAAAAGCAAAAATAAACAAATGGGACTGAACTAAACTTAAAAGCTTTTGCAGAACGAAGGAAGGTGAAAGGCAAAGTGAAAAAACACCCTTCAGAATGGGAGAAAATAATAGCAAATGAAGCAACTGACAAAGAATTAATCTCAAAAATATATAAGCTCATGCAGCTCCATAACAGAAAAATAAATGTCCCAATCAAAAAATAGGCCAAAGAACTAAACAGACATTTCTCCGAAGAAGACATACAGATGGCTAACAAACACATGAAAGGATGCTCAACATCACTCATTATCAGAGAAATGCAAATCAAAACTACACAATGAGGTACCATCTCAGGCTGGTCAGAATGGCTGCTATCAAAAAGTCTACAAACAATAAATTCTGGAGAGGGTGCAGAGAAAAGGGAACCCTTTTACACTGTTTGTGGGAATGCAAACTAGTACAGACACTATGGAGAACAGTGTGGAGATTCCTTTACTGGAAATAGAACTGCCATATGACCCAGCAATCCCACTGCTGGGCATACACACCAAGGAAACCAGAATTTAAAGACACACGTGTACCCCAGTGTTCATCGTAGCACTGTTTACAAAAGCTAGGACATAGAAGCAACCTAGATGTCCTTCGGCAGACGAACGGATAAGAAAGCTGTGGTACATATACACAATGGAATATTCAGATCAGATCAGATCAGTTGCTCAGTCATGTCTGACTCTTTGCGACCCTATGAATCACAGCACACCAGGCCTCCCTGTCCATCACCATCTCCCGGAGGTCACTCAGACTCACATCCATCGAGTCGGTGATGCCATCCAGCCATCTCATCCTCTGTCGTCCCCTTTTCCTCCTGCCCCCAATCCCTCCCAGCATTACTCAGCTATTAAAAAGAACACATTTGAATCAGTTTTAATGAGGTAGATGAAACTGGAGCCTATTATACAGAGTGAAGCAAGTCAGAAAGAAAAACACCAATACAGTATATTAACACATATATATGGAATTTAGAAAGATGGTAACAATGACCCTATATGTAAGACAGCAAAAGAGACACAGATATAAAGAATAGACTTTTGGACTCTGTGGGAGAAGGCAAGGGTAGGATGATTTGAGAGAATAGCACTGAAACATGTATATTACCATATGTGAAACAGATCAGCAGTCCAAGTTCAATGCATGAAACAGGGCACTCAAAGAGGGTGCACTGGGACAACCCTGAGGGTTTGGATGGGGAGGGATGTAGGAGGGGGCGTTCAGGATGGGGTACACATGTACACCCATGGTCGAGTCATGTCAATGTATGGCAAAACCCACCACACTATTGTAAAGTAATTAGCTTTCAATTAAAATAATTAATTTTAAAAAATGAAGTAGAATTATTTTCTATTTGCATTTTTTTCCAGTATATTCTGTTTGGTAAATTTGGTTTGTCATAGTGTTAAATAAAACCCTGCTTAAATTTTTTTTTCCCTCCTAAACTCTTGGTAAAAATGTAAATTCGTAGAGTCACAATGTAGAACAGTATGGAGGTTCCTTTAAAAACTAAAAATAGAGCTACCATATGACCCTGTGGTTCCACTCCTGGGCATATATCTGGAGAAAAACATGATACAAAAAATATATATACTCCACAATGTTCATTGTAGCACTATTTACAATAGCTAAATATATGGAAGCAACCTATATGTCCATCAACAGAGGAAAGGATAAAGAAGATGTGGTACACATAAACAATGGACTATTTCTCAGCCATTAAGAATAATGAAATGATGCTATTTGCAAAAACATGGATGGACCGAGAAATTGTCATAGTGAGTAAAGTAAGTCAGACAGAGAGGCAGAAATACCTTATGACATAACTTATATGAAGAATCTAAAAAGAAATGATACAAATGAACTTATTTACAAAACAGAAACAGATTCAAGACTTAGAGAATGAACTTATGATTGCAAAGGGAAGGATGGGGGGACGGGGATAGTCAGGGAGTTTGGGATTGACATGTACACACTGCTATATTTTAAATGGATAACCACAAAGACCTACTGTACAGCACAGGGAATTCTGCTCAATGTTATGTGGTGGCCTGGGCGGGAGGGAAATTTGGGGGAGAATGGATATATATATATGTATGGCCAAGTGCCTTTGCTGTCCATCTAACACTATGACAATATTGTTAATCAGCAATATCCCAATACAAAATAAAAAGTTTAAACATTTTTATTTATTTATTTTTTTTGGCCAAGCATAGCCTGCTAGTAATTTAAAGATACCTACCTTTACTGACAGGGCTTGCACTTATTATCTCACCACCTTTCTCTTCTTTTTCCTGCCCTCTCTTCCACACAAAAAAGCAATTCTCTTCAAAGTCCAGAAGCCTTGAAGTGATTGCTTTCTCAGGAGTCTGAAATTAGTATATCTCTCCCTATTTATTTAGTTCTTTGAACATAAGAAGGGATTTCTTTATACAACCAAAGAGGATTGGAGTCTCAAACTTTGTAGCCATTCATGGTGTTGCCATGAATGCAAAACATTTGGAAAAATTGCCTGGTTGTTTTGCAACCTCTTGCAAGTATCCCAGTCAAACAGTATATAGTTGAAAACTTCTTTTTCATAGCAATCCTTTGATTTAAATAAATGCTCAGAGGCCTTTTCTTTACAATACTCTTGTCACTAATGATCTCTCCATAGAGCTCCCAGAGCTGGGTCAATACAGCACTTTCAATGCCTCTCACCATTCAAAGGAGACCCTCCCATGGCAAGACCCTTAAGAGTTTCAGCAAGGCTGAGAAGGCTGTATTGTTTAAAATCTATAATTAAATACTCTTTTAAAAAGGTTGGTGATTTATTAACGGAAGTGAAATTGATGGCAGTTTAACTCAGTAAGGACAGTGTCCTTAAGATCCCAAGAGAATAGTCCCTTATTAATTGCATGTTAGCAGTTAAGGGGGCCACACTCAATCTTTCTGCTTTTGGGGGGTTGTAACTTAGGGGAACATATAATCAAGGATGAATATTCAAATAAGGAATAGAATTTTACTTTATTATTCTGGAACAGTACTGACTCACTACATGAAGGGCTTCTGAATACTGGAGAAGGTGGCATAAGTTTGAAGTCAAAATAGGTCTTTCTTCTCCATTCCCTTCTTGAATTGAAAATGGTATTCAGAAAATACTGTTTTACAACATTAACTTTGAATACCTGACTTTATTGAACATCATTAGCTATTTTGTACTCTCACTTACCCAACCTTAAATCTGTAAATGTATTTTTCAGGCTGTGTATGCATGTATGTGCATTTCCAACATAAAGGATTTATAACAGATACAGATTTTTAACTTGTCCTTAGGATTTTTGAAAACACACACACACTGTTTTTTTATAATCTATCTATCATGTATCTCCACAGGTAAGTTGACAACTTAAACCAACACAGACTTTTTGAGTCACAATTCTTTTTCTTAAAACTCTCAACATCATTGCATTGCCTTCTAGTCTTTCATGCTATAGAAGAAAATTCCCAGACAGCCTTTTTCTTTCCTGTGTGGGTAAGCTTTTCCCCCTTGATTTCTAAAGGTTACTTTTCTTTTTTCTTGAAATTTCAATAAAATTGAAATAACATACCTAGGTATGAATTTTTAAACTTTATGAATTTTATTGATCTGTATGTCCAAATTATCCACTCAGAAAAACTTGAAGTATGCAGTATCATTTCATTGACTATTTCTTCTCCTGTGTCCATTCTTTAAAACATGACCCACCCTTCCCCCAAATTAAGTTATCTTCATACATAGAAACTGCAACTTGCATATATTACTGTCTTTCAACTATTATATAAGTTTATTTTTATCCTGTGGATCTTGGTGACTATCTCAATTTTGTCTTCCATACATATTGGATTTTTCTCTATCTTTATTTTCAATTTAGTAATTGTGTTATTCATCAGATGTACTTTTCTATCTTTAGATTTTTCACACTTCACATCTGCTTGCTTTAATTTCATAGATTAGACAGCTTTTATAACCCCCTCTTGATTTTACATAAAATCTTTTTCAGATACAAAGTTTTATTGCTCTGATTATTTAGGGTATTTCTTTGTGGGAGCTGTTACACACTATATGTTTGCACAGGTTCCCTACTTTTCTGCTGTAGGAGAATCTAACAGGAAATTCCACTCACTAACACTGAACTTATTGTGAACAGAAGCTATTAGAGCCTATATGGAACAAGTTTTCTGCTTCTTGCAACATGTATTTTGAGATAAATCACTGCCATTTCATTCGTTCGCTCAAGTCATAAAGATTGCATTCCTACTAGAGCTCCAACATGGGCAATGAACATACGATGGACAACAAAGTAGACTGCCTTATTGGCCACCAGCCCTATTAAAGAAAAAGGAAGAGAGGGAGAGAGAGAGAAACTCTGAAGGGCCAAAACATCTCAAAGCAACAATAATGCCATTACTATCAGCACTGAAAGTTCTATCCCTGCCAGACTATTGACTATTTCTTCTCCTGTGTACATTCTTTAAAACATGACCCACCCTTCCCCCAAATTGAGTAATCTTCATACATAGAAACTGCAACTTGCATATATTACTGTCTTTCAACTATTATATAAGTTTATTTTTATCCTGTGGATCTTGGTGACTATCTCAATTTTGTCTTCCATACATATTGGATTTTTCTCTATCTTTATTTTCACTTTAGTAATTGTGTTATTCATCAGATGTACTTTTCTATCTGTACAGTAATATTCTTTAAAAACACAAAGCAGAGGGAACAAGAAGTCAGACACTCATTTTATCCCAAAATATGAGTAGTTTTACTTCCTGCCATTATTTTCATTGTTATGGTCACCTTTATCATTGTTTTCTAAAGTCTGATGCTTGCCAGGGTCTTCCCTGAAAAAAAATACATATTGAAAGATAGAAATGGGAAGGAGACAGAGGAAATTCATCTACTTTACTAATTATGGTACTATGTCTATGAGGGGCCTTGTGGAAGAGTTTCTCTGTCCTCTTAAAACTGCTAGAACAACAAGCTACCTTGCGTGCTACCTGTATTTCTAGGAAGTCATCTGACGGTTTAGGTGCTAAACAAAAAGCCAGCGGTTGAAAACTTAGCATTTTAGTAATTTCGGAAAGAATAATTAAAGTAATATAGCTTCATCTCACTTCTAATGTAGTGAAATTAAAAGATGCTTGCTCCTTGGAAGAAAAATTATGACAAACCTAGACAGGATATTAAAAAGCGGAGACATTACTTTGCCGACAAAGGTCCATCTATTCAAAGCTATGGTTTTTCCAGCAATCATGTATGAATGTGAGAGTTGGACTATAAAGAAAGCTGAGCACCAAAGAATTGATGCTTTTGAACAGTGGTGTTGGAGAAGACTCCTGAGAATTGTGGAGGAGCTAGAAGGCTTTAAGAAAATACTGAAAATGTATTTGCTCCACTCATGACGAAGGTTGGAAGCTGGGATGAACATAACAAAGGGTTATGAGCGTTCACTGAGTGCCCAAGGCTGGGAACGGATGACGAAGGGTCAATACGCCTGGCCTTGAGGCGTCCGAAGGCTTCCTTCTGACCACCTGTTTCTGAGAGCAAGGACTGTTGTTTCATGATAAGACTCCCTTTAGAGTTTCGCCAAAGCTATGTTATGGCTTGGGCGGTGGGAACTGTATTTTATGCTTGAATGCTTTAATGTTTATCTGGAATGGCTACGTGCAAGTCAGCCTTATGCTCTATTACCTGAAAATTATAAAACTATACAATTAGATAATAAACTTTGTCAGTCCACTAGAGGCTGTCCCTGAGTGTCCTTTTCAGAGTGCGGTTCTCCGAGCCTTACAGAGAGTCCCTTGGATTTCACAGAGATCAAACCAGTCAATCCTAAATGAAATCATTCCTGAATATTCATTAGAAAGACTGATGCTGAAGCTAAAGCTTCAATTCTTTGGCTACCTGATGCGAAGAACTGACTCATTGGAAAAGACTCTGATGCGGGGAGGGGTTGGGGGCAGGAGGAGAAGGGGACGACAGAGGATGAGATGGCTGGATGGCATTACCAACTCGATGGACATGAGTTTGAGTGAACTCCGGGAGTTGGTGATGGACAGGGAGGCCTGGCGCGCTGCGATTCATGGGGTAGCAAAGAGTCAGACACGACTGAGCGACTGAACTGAACTGAACCTCCAACTGTTACCAGAACTCAGAAGTTCCTATGATGTAGCCTGGAATGTGTCTAAATATAAAAATGAGTAGTGTCATACATGTGGAAAGGGAAAGTCAGCATGGGAACAAGCTCAGTGAACACCTCTGGGTGATTCTGAGAAAAAGTTACTGTTTCCTATTCAGAAAGTAACCTAGTGAGATGAGAATTTCCCACTGAGGAATTCAGACAGTGTAACAGACAAATACTTCCCCCTTCTTTTAAGTCATGAAGGATGAAGTAAAGAGGGAATAAGTTTGGACCACATATTCTGTTGTTTTGTGGAAGTAGAGGAAAGCAAATTTGACAACACTGGCTGGAACTAAACCATCACAGAACACAAAATCTTGGAGCTGGAAGGGCCTTCAAATTTCATCCATTTCAACCTTGTAATATCCCTAATATATGACAGTTCAGCTTCTGCTTGAATCTCTGATGAGAATACATTTATTAAGCCCTAAGTAGGTTTATTACAAAACAGAGTAGTGTTCATTCTTAGAAATTCATTAGCTCATAAATTGCATCCATGGTTCTTAATTACCTCTCAAGAGTCTCACTGAATAAATATAAACTTTTTTTTTAACTCATTAAGAACCTTAAGTATCTACAGAGAGTTACATCATATCATCTTGAGTTTTTCCTTCTTCAAGCTAAATAAATATCTGTTACTCTATCAACTTTTACTCATGATGCAATGTTCTAATTCCTTTACATTTAAGTCATTTGTCTTTTTGCCTTTTAGTTTGTTAACACTGAAGTCCTACCTGTGTCCTTGATAAGGATTGGAAAATGAGGCTATCACCAAACAAACACAATGGACAAGATTTTCAGGTAGTTGTTAATTTTAACATGATCTTATTTACCCCATGAAATTATAAGCCACAAAGGTTACTCTAATTATAGAAAATAATAATTCATTTAGTCTTTTGTTTTAGCATTTCACCCAGAAAATAAAAATACCTTGTATTTCATTCCTTCCTCTTTCATCCACTTCTTACATTTATATCTTCTCTCTTAAAGGACTCCTTCTGTCACATGCAATTACCTTGAGAGGATAGTTGGGGAACATCATCCCCCACCACCATTAAGAACCTATAGTGTTGCTTTTCACACTTGTACTTTGTCTCATTTTCTCCCTGTCTTCTTTCAGTGTTACAGTCAATGCTTAACCCTTTTATACTGAAGAACAGGAATCATTCTTACATTTAGGAATGAAATAAAGTATTCATTCAGCCAAGAAATATGATTAAGTATCTACTATATACAAGGCATTGCACTGGGCACTAAAAATCAATGGAGACACCTGCTTAGAGACTTCAACTCTGGATTTTTAATTGATAAAAATAGCTAGTGCTTACTGTACATTTGACATGTAAAAATTAAGTTAAGTAAGCACTTTCATGCCTTATAAATTCACCCTCATATAACTTCATGCATAATATTATTTTAATTCTACAGATGAATAATCTGATGTTTAGTTAGAAGTATGTCAATCTGCCACAGTTCATCAGCGGACCGTTTATAAACTAAATTTAAGATCATCCAATGTCAAACAAAGTCCAACCTTTCCCCACCAGAATATAATAAATATGTTGCATTATTTAGGATATAATTTCAACAGTCATTGTTACAACTCCCTCTTAGTCTGCTCAGATTTATATTTTCTTCAATTATTTAAGTCTATTTAAGGTATTTATGAAAGTTCACTTCAGTTCAGTCGCTCAGTTGTGTCCAACTCTTTACGACCCCATGAACCGCAGCACGTCAGGCCTCCCTGTCCATCACCAACTCCCAGGGATCACTCAGACTCACGTCCATCAAGTCGGTGATGCCATCCAGCCATCTCATACTCTGTGGTCCCCTTCTCCTCCTGCCCCAAAACCCTCCCAGCATCAGAGTCTTTTCCAATGAGTCAACTCTTCCCATGAGGTGGCCAAAGTATTGGAGTTTCAGCTTCAACCTCAGTCCTTCCAATGAACACCCAGGACTGATCTCCTTTAGGATGGACTGGTTGGATCTCCTTGCAGTCCAAGGGACTCTCAAGAGTCTTCTCCAACACCACAGTTCAAAAGCATCAATTCTTCGGCACTCAGCTTTCTTCACAGTCCAACTCTCACATCCATACATGACTACTGCAAAAACCATAGCCTTGACTAGACGGACCTTTGTTGACAAAGTAATGTCTCTGCTTTTCAGTATGGTATCTAGGTTTGTTATAACTTTCCTTCCAAGGAGTAAGCGTCTTTTAAGTTCATGGCTGCAATCACCATCTGCAGTGATTTTGGAGCCCAAAAAAATAAAGTATGACACTGTTTCCAGTTTCCTCATTTATTTCCCATGAAGTGATGGGTCAGATGCCATGATCTTAGTTTTCTGAATGTTGAGCTTTAAGCCAACATCTTCACTCTCCTCTTTCATTTTCATCAAGAAGCTTTTTAGTTCCTCTTCATTCTCTGCCATAAGGGTGATGTCATCTGCATATCTAAGGTCATTGATATTTCTCCTGGCAATCTTGATTCCAGCTTGTGCTTCTTCCAGCCCAGCATTTCTCATGATGTATTCTGCATTAAGTTAAATAAGCACAGTAACAATATACAGCCTTGACATACCCCTTTTCCTATTTGGAACAAATCTGTTTTTCCACGTCCAATTCTAACTGTTGCTTCCTGACTTGCATGCAGATTTCTCAAGAGGCAGGTCAGGTGGTCTGAAGAATTTTCCACAGTTTATTGTGATCCACACAGTCAAAGGCTTTGGCATAGTCAATAAAGCAAAAGTAGATGTTTTTCTGGAACTCTCTTGCTTTTTCCATGATCCAGCTGAGCTTTAAGCCAACTTTTTCACTCTCCTCTTTCACTTTCATCAAGAGGCTTTTTAGTTCCTCTTCACTTTCTGCCATAAGGATGGTGTCATCTGCATATCAGAGGTTACTGATATTTCTCTCGGCAGTCTTGGTTCCAGCTTGTGCTTCTTCCAGCCAGCATTTCTCATGATGTACTCTGCATATAAGTTAAATAAACAGGGTGAAAATATACAGCCTTGATGTATTCCTTTTCCTATTTGGAACCAGTCTGTAGTTCCATGTCGAGTTCTAACTGTTGCTTCCTGACCTGCATACAGGTTTCTCAAGAGGCAGGTCAGGTATTCCTAACTCTTTCAGAATTGAAAACTGTGGATCATGATCCACACAGTCAAAGGCTTTGGCATCATCAATAAAGCAGAAATAGACATTTTCCTGGAACTCTCTTGCTTTTTCCATGATCCAGCAGATGTTGGCAATTTGATCTCTGCTTCCTCTGCGTTTTCTAAAATCAGATTGAACATCAGGAATTTCACAGTTGACATATTGCTGAAGCCTGGCTTGGAGAATTTTGAGAATTACTTTACTAGCATTTGAGATGAGTGCAATTGTGCGGTAGTTTGAGCATTCTTTGGCATTGCCTTTCTTTGGAATTGGAATGAAAACTGACCTTTTCCTGTCCTGTGGCCACTGCTGAGTTTTCCAAATTTGCTGGCATATTGTTGCTTATATCTTTCCTTTTCTCCTTTGCTTCTTGCTTCTCTTCTTTTCACAGCTATTTGTAAGGCCTCCCCAGACAGCCATTTTGCTTTTTTGCATTTCTTTTCCATGGGGATGGTCTTGATCCCTGTCTACTGTACAATGTTACAAACCTCTGTCCATAGTTCATCAGGCACTCTCTCTATCAGATCTAGTCCCTTAAATCTATTCCTCACTTCCACTGTATAATCATAAGGGATTTGATTTAGGTCATAGCTGAATGGTCTTGTGGTTTTCCCCACTTTCTTTAAGTCTGAATTTGGCAATAAGGAGTTCATGATTTGAGTCACAGTCAGCTCCCAGTCTTGTTTCTGTTGACTGTATAGAGCTTCTCCATTTTTCACTGCAAAGAATATAATCAATCTGATTTCGGTGTTGACCATCTGGTGATGTCCATGTGTAGAGTCTTCTCTTGTGTTGTTGGAAGAGGGTGTTTGCTATGACCAGTGTGTTCTCTTGGCAAAACTCTATTAGCCTTTGCCCTGCTTCATTCCTTATTCCAAGACCAAATTTGCCTGTTACTCCAGGTGTTTCTTGACTCCCTACTTTTGCATTCCAGTCCCCTATAATGAAAAGGACATCTTTTTTGGGTGTTAGTTCTAAAAGGTCTCGTAGGTCTTCATAGAACCATTCAACTTCAGCTTCTTCAGCATTACTGGTTGGGACATAGGCTTGGATTACTGTGATATTGAATGGTTTACCTTGGAAATGAACAGAGATCATTCTGTCATATTTGAGATTGCATCCAAGTACTGCATTTTGGACTCTTTTGTTGGCCATGATGGCTACTCCATTTCTTCTAAGGATTCCTGCCCACAGTAGTAGATATAATGGTCATCTGAGTTAAATTCACCCATTCCAGTCCATTTTAGTTCGCTGATTCCTAGAATGTCGATGTTCACTCTTGCCATCTCCTGTTTGACCACTTCCAATTTGCCTTCATTCATGGACCTGACATTCCAGGTTCCTATGCAATATTGCTTTTACAGCATTGGACCTTGCTTGTATCACCAGTCACATACACCTCTGGGTATTGTTTTTGCTTTGGCTCCATCCCTTCATTCTTCTGGAGTTATTTCTCCATTGATCTCTAGTAGCATATTCGGCACATACCGACCTGGAAGTTTCCTTTTCAGTATCCTATCATTTTGCCTTTTCATACTGTTTATGGGGTTCTCAAGGCAAGAATACTGAAGTGGTTTGCCATTCCCTTCTCCAGTGTACCATATTCTGTCATTTAAGGAAAAGTATATCTTATTTTAGAGAAATGTAGTTTATTCTGCCCAGGGGTAGCTGTTGAGTTCATTGCCCATTTAACCAGCCAAGGACAGAGAGATCCGTCAGAGTTCCATATGGTCAGACATCACTGCTTTGAAATTGTTTAGAACACATTTGGAATTTCACTGAACAAATAATACAACATTTCAAAAAGCATTAATGATTGTCATAGGCACTCATAGCACAATTGAATGGAATACCATAGCAATTTAAAAGATTCCATAAAAAACAGAAACAAAAGCCACTGTTTTCCATATCTAAAGCTAATATGCTAAAGGAATTGATTTGACAATTGTTGCCTTAACTGCTGAAGTAATCGGGTGTTGTGCATAAGACAATGCAAAGCAGTGCATTCTTTTTTAGAGTGGATCCTCTAAATGCCAGGTAATTTTGGAAACTGTTCAAATGATTGGGAGGAAGTAACTCAAGGGGCATGAAAGAAACTGCTGCAGCCTTGGAAGGAAGCTATAAGGATTCAGATCCAGAAAGTCATTTAGAAAGAAACTATTGAGGGAATAGACTTCTTCTGCAAGAATGACAAATCTTCACTACCTAGTACTAGAAAATACTCCTGAGTTGAGCCTGAAGAAAATTCACACCTCTATCAAACTGGCCATCACCTAGGCAAGAGTACTATGGGATATGTCCTTGCTATTTATCTAACTTTAGTTTCATTTTGTTTTTTATCATACTAGTGCTGAAAGATATGTTTTCAAGAGTGTCAAAGCAAATAGATATAAAATAAACACATGTCAAAGCTTATATTTAACTCTTGAAGGAGAGAATGAGTAAGATGTTACTTTAGATTCTCAAATGAAAATCTGAAGGAAGGTAACTGTATTGGCCCATCATGGACACTGAAATAAATAAGCTTAGTCAATGCAGAACAGGCACAACTGGGCAACTTGCAGAGGTCAAAAACCAACTGAATCTCCACTGGACACAATTTACATTGTTATAGACAAGAGTCTGTGCATAACTATGAGCTTTCTGCAACTTGTGCTGTGCTTAGTCACTCAGTTGTGTCAGACTCTTTGAGACCCTGTGGACTGTAGTCCATCAGAATCCTCCAGGCAAGAATAATTGAGTAGGTTGCCATGCCCTCCTCCAAGTGATCTTCCCAACCCAGGGATCAAACCCAGGTCTCCCATACTGCAGGTGGAGTCCTTACCATCTGAGCCACCAGGGAAGCCCTTTCTACAAACCCAGCTCAAATATAATGAAAAGCAGAGATAATCTGGAGAGGAACAGGACACTCAACAAGACATTCAATAATCTTTTGGCTCATTTACAATCTTTCATAGTTTTTCCCTCTACTAGAATCTTATTTTGCATGAAGTTTAGTTTTATGGAAATGTTCTGATGTACATGTGAAATTTTAAAAACTAATATAAGTTTGAACATGTAAATGATAATATGCAAGCTACATTAAAGATGCTATCTATAAAAGGCATTAACCAATGCAGAAAACAATTTAAAATATCTTAAATATATATATTTATATGTATATATATACATATAAGTTTGAATTCTTCAGAAACATTTCAATTTCTTAGCAAGAAAATGTTAATGAATCAGATGTCTCCTAAGTGATACTAGAAAAGATGCATCTAAGCATAGATCTGTGTGTCAAACATGTATTTATTGTGTACAACCACAACAAATTTATTGAGCGTACATAAAACACTTCAAAGCAGAAACAGAAATAAGTTTATTTGACATTATTTTCAGCCTGTCAGAGCAGATGCTATAAAAAGCAGAAAGACATTTTAGATTAGTCTTTCATATTTCAAAGGATCCCCTGTTATATAGAAATATCCAAAAAGTTCTGTAAAGGCTATTTCCAGACCACTTGCTACTCCAAAAATGCAAGATTCTCTCTATTCCTAAATCCCTGGTACTCCTTGAGCCACAGATTCATTTAATATACTTGTCTCTTGCCAAAGAGGTTTCCTAATCACATGCAAATTATTGGAGCATATATATGTCAGGCGGAGAAGGCAATAGCAAGCCACTCCAGTACTCTTGCCTAGAAAATCCCATGGATGGAGGAGCCTGGTAGGCTGCAGTCCATGGGGTCGCTAGGAGTCGGACGCGACTGAGGGACTTCACTTTCACTTTTCGCTTTCACACAATGGAGAAGGAACTGGCAACCCACTCCAGTGTTCTTGCCTGGAGAATCCCAGGGACGGGGGAGCCTGTTGGGCTGCCATCTATGGGGTCGCACAGAGTCGGACACGACTGAAGTGACTTAGCAGCAGCAGCAGCATATATGTCAGGCAAGTGTGCAATTTCCTCAGTTCTGTCTCACTGCAGCAAAAATTTGAAGTGATGGATGGACCAGTGTTATAGCTCCGTGTTACAGCTCAGTTTTATTTGGTTAGCAAAGGAAAATGCATCCTGGAGGTGTGAGGGTGGGCCGACCCAAAAGACACAAAGAGAAGAGAAGCCCCAGGCTCAATTTTGGCTTCCCTTTTTTATATGTTTTTTCTCCTCCCCCTGAGCCTGCCCTATGTAAATTGGGCTAGCCAGGAGGGCTGTTTGTTGTACCCAAGTTCCTCACTCTGGTCCTCGGACCTTCCTTTGTTCTATTTTCACAGGCTTTTCCCTTCTTTGTCTTTTAGTCACTGCCATTCTGGACTCCTTTTTACTCTCCTACCTACCTTACATATATATGTGTATATATATATCACACCACCTCAGTAGAAAGCAGCCTTGGGAAGCTTGCCAACAGCATTAAGTGTCTGATAGAATATGATGCATCTTTTGCTCTCCATTAAAAAGTTAAGGACACCTAACCTTGAACTCTTTCCTCCTCATATTCTGGCAGGTTTCCAGAGTGCCAGCACTGTCCTTTAATTCTGCATTATGTTTTCCCAATTGGTATAGCTAATAAGTATTTTTTTTTTAAGTACATTTAAATGGCAAACAAACTCCTGTTAGGGAACAAGCTAGGGGACATACAAGAATATACATTTTCAACTTCTCAAAATGCAGACATTTTCTCCAAATACAGATATATGTCATTGCATTTTAGATATATAATATATTCATTCACTTAACAAATATTTTCTGAGCATCAGTTGGTTGGTATAGACATGATCTCTCTTTTCAAGGTACCTCTAGTCAAAGGACACAGGTAGCTTTATTTGTGGCTAACTCTGGAATTACTTATCATTGTAAAATACAAGGTTCTGTGTGTTTTAGGTAAAGAAAGGCCAAGAGATCAGGAGACATTTACCATTAAAAAGCACTGCTTATAATAGCCAGGACATGGAAACAACCTAGATGTCCGTCAGCAGATGAATGGATAAGAAAGCTGTGGTACATATACACAATGGAGTATTACTCAACCATTAAAAAGAATACATTCGAATCAGTTCTAATGAGATGGATGAAACTGGAGCCGATTATACAGAGTGAAGTAAGCCAGAAAGAAAAACACCAATACAGTATACTAACACATATATATGGAATTTAGAAAGATGGTAATGATAACCCTGTATGCAAGACAGCATAAGAGACACAGATGTATAGAACAGTCTTTTGGACTCTGTGGGAGAGGGAGAGGGTGGGATGATTTGGGAGAATGGCATTGAAACATGTATACTATCATGTAAGAAACGAATAGCCAGTCTAGGTTCGATACAGGATACAGGATGCTTGGGGCTGGTGCACTGGGATGACCCAGAGAGATGATATGGGGACAGAGGTGGGAGGGGGGTTCAGGATTGGGAACTCATGTATACCCGTGGCAGATTCATGTCAATGCATGGCAAAACCAATACAGTATTGTAAAGTAAAATAAAAATAAATAAATAAAAGAAAAAAAAAAAAAGAGAGAATCTGTTACTCTCACAGATCCCAAGAAAATGAGGAAAATAATGATGTCACATGTGGGCTCCACTAGGAAAGCACTGGGGTTGGTCAGGAGGAGAGGAAGACAAGGAAATATGAACTAGAGTCTTCATAGTGGTTTCTATGGGAAGGAATTGGAGAGGTGGAACAAGCACACTTAGGCTTGGCTGGTTTGAATGATTCCAGTGGTCTCTGGGGCTATAACGGCTGTCCCTAGTTGTCTGGTACCTGGCCCTGGGGTGATTAGGGGAAGTGGGTAGTGGTGCAGAAATGTGAGAGCCCCAGGAATGAGGTAGTTGAGAATGTGGGATCTGGATTGGTTGGTACACATTTGAAAAGCCTGCTCTTGAAGGAGTGGTTTACTAGGTGAATGAATTGGTTAACTCTGGGAGGACAGTACCTCCAGGGTCATCAAGGCTTCTGATGTCAAAGTATCAGAACATAGAAAATAAAAGGTATAGCTTATACACTTATACCTAATTTTTTTCTTTCATCAATATGAAATTTTTTTCTTTCAACAACATGGAAATTTGATGGCAACATAAGCAGTGAGCTGGCAAAGAAAGGAAGAGATGAGAAGGAAGAAAACAAGAAATGATACCATTATCAATGACATTTTTAAAAAAGGTCAGAAACCTTTGTGATTCTTTCCAGTTTCTTATAACAGAAATAAGACGAACAAGCGGAACAAATTGTGATTCCAAAAAAAAAAAAAAAAAAAACAGCAACTAATCAGGGTTTGTTTATCATGAGCCATGCACTAGGCTTAGTGTTTCACATGCAGTTATTTTATTTGATGCTTCCAGTAACTCTAATGGCTTTTAGAAAATGAGGCTTGTAGAGTTTCAGTAATTTTCCTGAGTTTACATAGCAAATTAGTAGAAGAGCTGAGATTTACACTGAGATCTGATGGTCCCCAGAGTTAGAACTGTTCATTATTACACGCACATAAACACACACTTATTTATACATGCACTTATGTGTGTATCCACTGGTAGCTCAGTCAGTAAAGAATCTACCTGCAGTGAAGGAGACCTGGGTTCAATCCCTGGCTTGGGAAGATCACCTGGAGAAGGAAATGGCAACCCACTTTAGTATTCTTGCCTGCAAAATTCCATGGACAGAGAAGCCTGGTGGGCTATAGTCCATGGGGTCACAAGAGTTGGACACAACTAAGTGACTAAACCACCACACAGGTTTTATTGGAGGGAAGAGCAAGAACTTTTAAATACATCATACATACCACATACACTAAGACTTTAATTTTCTAGAATGATTTAGAAATGGAGTATGGGAATTAGATATAAGAGTATTGAAGAGGTAACTATAAATGTCTTTATTTCAATCATTATAATTGAAAATCTTCATAAAGCATGCAGTCAGTCTTATCATCATAATAAACTTCTTCTAAGTAATCTAACATTACTCTTTGATAATTAAATATCTGGGAAGGCCTTAGTATCATCATTATGAAGATGAGTTGGAACTGAATTATCCTAAAGAAACAGCTAAGAACTTAAATGAACTGACTTTCCCTATTTTGAAAGTTGTAGCTGTTGCTTTGGCTGTGATATTCTCACCTCTTACTCCTAAAAATGAAGTGACAGGAAACATATATATATATATAATGTATACATACACATGTATAAACCATATACATGTGTGTTTGTATAAAAACCATACATAGAGAGATGGATGAGGCTCAGAGTGGATAGCCTCATCTATTGATTATTTTGATTTAAAGTTGCTAAAGAAGCAGCTGATGCAAGAAGGATGTTCTGAGTCTCCTCCTTTGTCTCCCTTAAAAGTGGGAAATAAATCTCTCCGATGAAAGGTATGCTTCCTGGATCTGGAGGTAAAAGGACTCCCTTATCATCATCAAAGAGAGGAGCCAACCAAGACTGGATAAACAAGCCTCGTTACTTCTTTAATTTACTACCCTAAGCCCAAACTCTACCTAGGATTCTTCACTAATTAAGCAAGCAAAGCCTAAGTTTCTTCGTTCTGTGAATTCCTCACAAACTGACTGTCTCATGGTCTGAAAGTATGAAAGCTGCCTGCTTTGGTCACTTCTCAAGCTCTATTTCTGCAAAGTTGTTGCTGAGCCATGAAAGATGCTGGGATTCTTGGCCTCTGGAGAAGAATTCAAAATCCAGGGCCGGAGACAAGGCTTGCTCGCTCAGAGCTTTTGTGTAATAAAGTTTCATTAAAGTATAAAGGAGATAGAGAAAGCTTCTGACATGGACATCAGAAGGGGGCAGAAAGAGTATCCCCCTGCTAGTATTTAGCTGGATGTTATATAACTACTAGCAGTCTGCTAATTAGAGAAAGGAAATGTCTCAAAACTCAGAGAATGGCACCAGGTGAGTAATCCCAGGCCATAAATCAGTTGACATAAATCTTGAAGAAAGGCAGAGATCCATACAAATATATAGTTTCATTAACATAGATTAGGAGAACAATGCATGAGTATAACATACTGGTTTGTCAAGTCGGTTCTGAGCCTAAATCTGAGCCTTTAGGCAGAACCGACTTGAAGATAGAGTCTACGGTAAATGCATAGTACGTTAACAAAGCTTAAGACAAACATTTCCACAAGAATAATGCATTGGTTAGCTCAAGGTTTGAGAAAAGTTAAGTTCAGGTGTAACCAGGTATCATTATGGCAACACAGAATTTAAGAGAAACCTCTTTTTAAATTTGTATAGAGAAGGGAAAAAAAGGTAACCTAGTTTGTTTCCTCCTGCCGCTTGAGAGAGAGATAACACATGTCTGACACTTGCAGCCTATTTCCTCTGTTTGGAGACCCCTGGCCTTCCTGCCTGTTACCCTCTCATTTCTAAGAGACCTCCATGCATATGAATTAAAATGTGTTTCTTTTTCTTTTGTTAATCTCTCTTGTGTCAATTTTTTATTATTAGTTCAGCCATAAGAACTAAAGAAAAGCAGAGAGGGAAATTTCCCCCTCCCTGAAAACATGTATCAAATACATAATATACAAAATAAATATGTACAAACCTGACTATATCAAATATATTATACATAATTTGATGTATATATTAAGGGCTTGATAAAATGGATTTCAGTTCAGTTCAGTTCAGTCGCTCAGTCATGTCCGACTCTTTTTTGATAAAATGGATTTACTAGTTATTAAATAATCATCTATTTATCATTAGCTGAAAACTGATTAGAAGAAAAAGAGCCAATGCTTCTGACATTAAAGAGACAGAGCTTTTAATACATATGTATTCCAAGATCATATATGGCAATGGATAGAGTCCTGGCCTTGGGCTCAGCTGATCTGGGTTTGCCTTCAGGCTATAACTTTATAGCTCTGTGAATACATTCTAATATGTGAAAGGGTGGAAATTCCTATTTTATGAGATGGTTATAAGGGTGAAATAAAGTAATCCATGTAAAACTCCTTAGAGTTTCTCTGGTAGTTCAGTGGTAAAGAATTTGCCTACAATGCGGAAGACATGGGTTTGATCCCTGGGTTGGGAAGATTCCCTAGAGAAGGAAATGGCAACCCATCCCAGTATTCTTGCCTGAGAAATCCCATGGACAGTGGAGCCTGGCAAGCTACACTCCATGTGGTCACAAAGAGTCGGACACAACTTAGCAAATAAAGAACAACTAGAACAAAACTCATGGTACAGTGTTTCAGATCAGTTGCAAAGTTGTGTTTGACTCTGTGACGCCATGGACTGCAGCATGCCAGGCTTCCCTGTCCATCATCAACTTCTGGAGATTGCTCAAACTCACGTCTATTGAGTCAGTGATGCCATCAAACCATCACACCCTCTGTTGTCTCCTTCTCTTCCTTCCTTTGATCTTTCCCAGCATCAGAGTCTTTTCAAATGAGCCAGTTCTTCACATCAGGTGGCCAAGGTATTGGAGCTTCAGCTTCAGCATTAGTTTTTCCAGTGAATATTCAGGGCTGATTCTCTTTAGGACTGACTGGTTGGATCTCCTCACAGTCCAAGGGACTCTCAGGAGTCTTTTTCAACACCACAGTTCGAAAGCATCAGTTCTTCCATGTTCAGCTTTCTTTATAGTCCAACTCTCACATTCAAACATGACTACTGGGAAAACCATAGCTTTGACTAGATGGACCTTTGTTGGTAAAGTAACATCTCTGCTTTTTAATATGCTGTCTAGGTTTGTCATAGCCTTTCTTCCAAGGAGCAAGTGCCTTTTAATTTCATGGTTGCAGTGACCATCTGTAGTGATTTGGGAACCCAAGAAAATAAAGTCTGTCACTGTTTCCATTGTTTCCCCATCTATTTGCCATGAAGTGATGGGACTGGATGTTATGGTCTTAGTTTCCTGAATGTTGAATTTTAAGCCAGCTTTTTCACTCTCCTCTTTCACTTTCATCAAGAAGCAAGATCTTTAGTACAGTGTTTAGTTCATATTAACTAAGCATTCAATAAACCCTAGTTATTACTGCCAGCAGAGGATGATGTGGTCTCCCTAAACTAAACATCAAATTTACCTTTAGTATCCTTTCCTGGCCTGTTCTCAGTTGACTTTCTGCACTCCTGATGAAACCAGTACCTTTAGGAAATGATTCACTCACATACAAGTTCCTGGCAATACTGGAACCTGTCTCACTCCATTAATTTCAAGAGGGAAAGTGACTTCGAGCTGAAGAGAAGCAGAGTGTAAAGTGCAACCTTCGAGCCTCAGGCTTAAAAGGCACTGTGGTTCTGAGACAGAGAGTGCTGAGGTAGAATGAGGCAGGGAGTGGCTTAATTAGCTCTGATAGAAAATGAGATGCTAATTGGTCTGCTCCTGCCAACCCTAGGGACTGACATTCTCCACTTCTTATCAGATGGTCCCTTGAGTCTAATTTCTTTGGAGGAAGTGTTGCCGCTTATAACTTGCTCATACCAACAGGAATGTTACTGCTCAGAATTCCAGAGTTTGGTGCAGAGTTGGCTCAGTTCCCAGTTGTGAAGGGAGCAGAGTCTTTTACTGCCTGCATGTCAGCTGTTCAGCTTCTATCCCTTCCACTGTATTCTTTCCCCTCCAAACTGATCCTGTCCTGGAAGCTTCTTGATTAATTACTAACTTCCAGTTAAGGAAAGTTACGACAAACCTAGACAGCATATTAAAAAGCAGAGACATTACTTTGGCAACAAAGGTCCATCTAGTCAAGACTATGGTTTTTTCAAGAGTCATGTATGGATGTGAGAGTTGGACTATAAAGAAAGCTGAGCACTGAAGAATTGATGCTTTTGAACTGTGATGTTGGAGAAGACTCTTGAGAGTCCCTTGGACTGCAAGGAGACCCAACCAGTCCATCCTAAAGGAGATCAGTCCTGGGTGTTCATTGGAAGGACTGAGGTTGAAGCTGAAACTCCAATACTTTGGCCACCTGATGCGAAAAGCTGACCCATTTGAAAAGACCCTGATGCTGGGAAAGATTGAGGGCAGGAGGAGAAGGGGATGACAGAGGATGAGATGGTTGGATGGCATCACCGACTCAATGGACGTGAGTTTGGGTAGGCTCTGGGAGTTGGTGATGGACAGGGAGGCCTTGTGTGCTGCGGTTCATGGGGTCGCAAAGAGTCAGACACGAATAAGCGACTGAACTGGAACTGCAACTAGTTAGAGATCACTTTACAGTAATAAACATAGGGATAAGCCCAGGTTTCTCACAGTTAACAAACTTTTCTTGTGAAAATTCAAATAGCAAAATCTAGCATAAGATGTGATGATTGCTAGGATTATGAGTTTTCTAATCACTCAGCCTTGTTAGGCCACATAAAAATATATGGTAACCTTTATATGCCCACCATCCTTTCCCCACAAGTATCACCCTTTTAAAGCTGCACATCTATACTGCCTGCAAAGAGTTACTTATATAATAAGTTCCCCTGATCTCAGGTCATTCCTGTTAGAAAGAGGAAGAGTTTACGACATATTAAGAGGGTAATATTTTAAAATATATTATTGTTTCTCTTTCACGTTTCCATGTGCTTGACAATTTTCCTGAGGAATCCAAAGCATCCAAGATGATGTTAGGCAATTAACTTATTATAGCAATATTTGCAATACTGAAAGAATAAATAGTTAATATTTTGCTTCTGACATTAAGAAGAACAGATGAAATTCTGGGCCTTTTGTTTCTTAGGGACATGATTCTATCACATACCATAGTCATCTTAAAAAAAAGGATCATCTTCATAAACAACTGAAGATATAAAGGCATCACTAGTTATGATGACCATTGCAGGATGGATTTTGAGTAACAATAAAAGACTTCTTGGAATTGGGAGTCAAACAGAATAAATAAGAATTCACAATTTTGATAACATTTCAACATTCTTAAGAGCTGGAAAAAATTATCCTAGGATTCAAATTATTTGCTCATATCTGTATTATCTGTTACATTATTTGTTCAAGAAGCTGGGGTAGGGGAAATGTTACATATTGTTGATGAATGTACTGCACAATTATTCTGGCCACTGCTTAATCTGAATTCAGGCCTAGTTTCAAAACTGATCCGTCTTGTTTAAAACACTGCATATAAGAGAATATATGACCCAAGAGAGAATATATCAGCTGTACAAACATGATTGTCTTTTAGTCTGCTTTGTGCTCAGAAGTAGGAGGTGGATGCTGAAGATAAAGTATAGATGTGTCACAGATAAACAATAAGAAACCATATGTCCTTTGCATGCTTGTTTAGTACAATGACCCTGCTATACTACAGCCAATCTGTAGTAATGAGATTTTCTTTTTAAATTTATTTATTTATTTAGTTTGGAAGTGAGATACAGATTAGCTGAAAGGGTGGCCTAGTATCAGAACAGTTCAATTCAGTCACTCAGTCATGTCTGATTCTTTGAGACCCCATGGACTGCAGCACACCAGGCTTCTCTGTCCATTACCAATACCTGGAGCTTGCTCAAACTCATGTCCATTGAGTCAGTGATGCCATCCAACCATCTCTTTTTCTGTCGTCCTCTTCTCCTCTCCCTGCTTTCAATTTTTCCCAGCATCAGGGTCTTTTCCAGTGAATCAGTTGTTTGCATCAGATGGCCAGAGTATTGGAGCTTCAGCTTCAGCATCAGTCCTCCCAATGAATATTCAGGACTGATTTCCTTTATGATTGACTGGCTTGATCTCCTTGCAGTCCAAAGGACTCTCAAGAGTCTTCTCCAACACCACAGTTCAAAAGCATCAATTCTTTGGCGCTCAGCTTTCTTTCCAACTCTCACATCCATACATGACTACTGGAAAAACCATAGCTTTGACTAGACAGACCTTTGTTGGCAAAGTAACATATCTGCTTTTTAATATGCTATCTAGGTTGGTCATAGTTTTTCTTCCAAGGAGCAAGCGTCTTTTAATTGCATGGCTGCAGTCACTCTCTGCAGTGCTTTTGGAGGCCCCAAAATAAAGTCTCTCACTGTTTTCATTGTTTCCCCATCTATTTGTCATGAAGTGATGGGACCAGGGCCATGATCTTAGTTTTCTGAATGTTGAGTTTTAAGCCAATATTTTCATACTCCTCTTTCACTTTCATCAAAAGGCTCTTTAGTTCTTCTTTGCTTTCTGCCATAAGGGTGGTGTCATTTGTGTAAATGAGGTTATTGATATTTCTCCTGGCAGTCTTGACTAAAGTTTGTGGTTCATCCAGGCTGCCATTTCACATGATGTACTCTGCATAAAAGTTAAATGAGCAGGGTGACAATATACAGCCTTGATGTACTCCTTCCCTGATTTGGAACAAGTCTGTTGTTCCATGTCTGGTACTAACCGTTGCCTCTTGACCTCTATACATATTTCTCAGGAGACAGGTCAGGTGGTCTGGTATTCTAATCTCTTGAAGAATTTTCCATAGTTTGTTGTGATCCACACAGTCAAAGGCTTTGGCACAGTCAATAAAGCAAGCAAAAACTTGCTTGCTTTTTTGATGATCCAACCGATGTTGACAATTTGATCTCTGATTCCTTGCCTTTTCTAAATCCAGCTTGAACATCTGGAATTTCACAGTTCATGTACTGTTGAAGGCTAGCTTGGAGAATTTTGAGCATTACTTTACTAGCGTGTGAGATGAGTGCAATTGTGAGGTAGTTCAAACATTCTTTGGCATTGGAATGAAAATTGATCTCTTCCAGTCCTGTGGCCACTGCTGAGTTTTCAAATTTGCTGGCATTTTGAGTGCAACACTTTCATAGCATCATCTTTTAGGATCTGAAGTAGCTCAACTGGAATCCCAACAGCTCCAGTAGCTTTGTTACTGGTTATGCTTCCTAAGGCCCACTTGACTTCACATTCCAGGATGTCTGGTTATAGGTGAGGGGTCACACCATCATGGCTATCTTGGTCATGAAGATCTTTTTTGTATAGCTCATCTGTGTATTCTTGCCACCTCTTTTTAACATCTTCTGCCTTCGTTAGGTCCATACCATTTTTGTCCTTTATTGTGCCCATCTTTGCATGAAATGTTCCCTTGGTATCTCTAATTTTCTTGACGACATCTCTAGTCTTTCCCATTCTATTGTTTTCCTCTCTTTCTTTGCATTGATCCCTGAGGAAAGCTTTCTTGTTTCTCCGTGCCATTCTTTGGAACTCTGAATTCAATTGGGTATATCTTTCCTTTTCGCCTTCGCCTTTAGCTTCTCTTCTTCTTCTTCCCCCCCCTTTTTTTTTGCCTACTATACGGCCTAGTATGCTGCTGCTGCTAAATCACCTCAGTCGTGTCCAACTCCGTGCAACCCCATAGATGGCAGCCCACCAGGCTCCCCCATCCCTGGGATTCTTTAGGCAAGAATACTGGAGTGGGTTGCCATTTCCTTCTCCAATGCATGAAAGTGAAAAGTGAAAATGAAGTCGCTCCGTCGTGTCTTACTCCTAGGGACCCCATGGACTGCAGCCTACCAGGCTTCTCTGTCCATGGGATTTTCCAGGCAAGAGTACTAGAGTAGGCTTCCATTGCCTTCTCTGATGGTCTAGTATACTGGGACAGAAACTAGGAGGCTCATGCAGGTGCTGCTGCTTTGTGGAAAGGAGAAATTCTTCTATAATCTCAAGGATTTCATTCCTAGTTGACTTCTATTTCTTTCCTATCTTCAACATTTTCCTATGTATTATTTAGGTCTTACGTTATATAGTAAATGCAAAAGAGGTTGTCCCTGACTCCTGGATATAAGAAGAAATCTAATAACACAATCCTGTTTTAATTCTTTACTTGACACTCCCTTTCATCTGATATTTTCTTGTGTGTTTGATTACTTATCTTCTGTCTCTCCACATTTCCTAGAACAGCAGCTCCACAAAGAGGGAAAACTTAACTGCTCATTGTTTTGTGCCCTTCTCAGCCTATCTGTAACCAAAGTCATGGTTGGATCAGCTCTTGTGATTCTTTTATGACTGCAAGACGCCCTTCAGCAACTCACCAGAAAACTGGAAAAAAGTTTATTGCTTACATGTCCTGGAAATTACATGGTTTACCTGGAGCCATATAGAGAGATTACGGGTACAGAGATAGTGAAAAAGAGTGTGAGTGCCTGGGATTCTACTTTTATTAGAGGTGAAGGTAGGATCCTAGGGTTTGGTGGACTCACTCTTTATTGGTGAATTTAAAACATAACAGTGTGATTTAAAGAGCAGAAAAGGCGTGTGGGGGGGGGGAATGTTGCTCAAACAATTAGTTAATGGAACCTGCGGGGGACTGCCCCTGAGGGGTTAAGTCCTGGGAGCTGCTCAAGCGTGATCGCAGGGCCCCATGGCTTGTCCTGGGCTGCAGCCCAGGCATGTCCTGAGCTCTCTGTCCCGCCACCCCTGATAAATGTGTTTACAACCTTATGTCTCCAAGATGTCTAGGTAACCATGTTCTGCTCACTGGCGCTTATCGTACTTCAAATAACTAGGTATTGTGCTTTGTACAAAGATGAAGGTCTGGTGATGGATTATCAAGATCAAAGTAACCTGGTAGAAGAACTAGTAGATGTCATAAATCATGTCTGTTATCCTATATATACTGCATGCTCAATAAAGTTGGTATCAGACAATGCGTAAGGAAGCGGTCTGATCCTCTCAACCCCATCTTTCTGTCTTCTTGTCTTTCTTTAGCGGGTGTTCTTCTTCGCATCCTCCCCACAGGTGTTGCTGCCTGACTGTGCTGGCCGCGGCAGGAACCTACTAAGATCTCTAATACAAAGGAATTAGTGGTGGAGTGGGAGGGGATAGGAGGAAGTGTGTGGCCTGCCTCCATCTAGTCCTATAACTGGCAATGAGTTTATTTGAGACAGCCATCTTTGAAGTAATCCAAGTAATCAAAGCTTAAGTCAGGCAGTTAAAAAAGATAAAACCCAACTGTCAGGGTTTACACTATACTCATGTATACCATGGGATCTTAAGTCCATGTAACTGTGCTTGCCATAGTAGGAGCACTAATAAATATTCCCTGAATACATATGTTTATATATTTACATTATGCATATGATCCAAAAGATAAGCCTTGCAACCCAAGGGAGAAAGATGCAGAAAGAACAGTCTGCTCACTTTCCCATTTCTCCAAATATAACTTTCTGTAATTCCATTCCTTACAATTCCCTATGTCATTAGTTATGTTTGGCCTCTGCTGTTTCGAATCAAAATGATGCTGAAGCAAGAACTTGCTTTTTCTAAGACTCAGTTGCTTCCATGTTAGAAGTATGCATTTTAGAAACTTCCATGTTAGTCTGTATTTGGTTCACCTTCCTAGGAAGCCTATTAGTCTTAAGGTTGGTAAGGTGATGCGCCCAAACCCACACGTTCTGCATGATGCAAAGTCCCTTGACTCCTAGTTTAGCATATTTTCATAGTATATCTTGCTGGTCCCATTCATACTGAATTATAATGAGCCCTCTTCTATTTTAATGAGTATGCTAATGTGTTACTGTTGGTCTCAGCCTGACCTTGTATATGTTTGTCTTTGCTGTTCTGTTTCTATTTAAACTGAAAGCTCTTGGGAGGAGGAAAAGATGCCAATTTAACCACCCCATTGCCTCGTGCTCCTGGAAGCTTAGCAAACACTATCTGGTGATGATAATGATGATAGACTAGGCATAATAACATTCTTTTTTCTCTCGAGGGAGGCTGTGTGGTTGCTTTATTTTGCATTTTTTGTTCCTCAAGAGATAGGTACTGCAGAAGTCTTGTAAAGGTCAGAAAATGGAGGCAATATGTTTCATCAACAACTTTTTTGACAAAAATTCTGAACTGTCCCCAAATTTGCAAAGAGAAACAAAAGTGTGAAACCCAGAGATAGTGTGGAGTGGAGCTGTCATTTTTATATTTATTTTCCAGGACACTGCTGAGTGTAGCAAATATAAATGGTAAATGTTACGTTTCATTTTCAGGAGAGCAGGTGTCACTTGAGACAGGGGAATTGAAAGGATGTGCGAGATGAAGGAAAAAACAAAGGCAGTAACAGAGGAATGGAACCTGAGGAGGGAGTTGATTCTGAGCCTAACACAAGTTACTGTTGGTGAGGAAGAAATTTTCCTCTACTTTTCTAGGTTCTTCTGGCTGTTCTAAGAATTAAATTGTACCATGAGGCAGATTAATAAGAGAAAATCAAACAAAAACTGATAACATTTATAATGGAAGAGACCCAGGATAACTGAGTAATTCACCAAAATGGCCAAAGTCCTCATAAATATCATCTACAGCTAAAGACAAAAGAGGGTAGTGGTTTGGGACCTCAAAGGGGAGGAAGGCAATTCATATGGGGACAGGTTTCCCTGGGCTCAGGTGGTAAAGAATCTGTCTGCAATGCAGGAGACCTGGGTTTGATCTCTGGGTCAGGAAGAGCCCCTGGAGAAGGGCATGGCAACCCACTCCAGTATTCTTGCCTGAAGAATCCCATGGACAGAAGAGTGTGGAAGACTACAGTCTATGGTGTTGCAAAGAATCAGACACGCTGAGCCACTAACACACAACACACACAGAAAATAAAATATTTGATAAATAAAGATTTGCTGGGCCCCACAGAGACAATAGGACAAAGAGTAGACTCTGATCTCTAGGTCCTGCTTAAATTTCTTCACCAATCCTAGAACATATTCTTTGCATCTATCTCTGATGATAGCTCTATTACTGAAACAGAACCTTGATCTAAGTTCTTTAGGAAGCTAAGGGGAAGTAAAATAAAAAAGACTTCCTGATGCATATGTGTCTTAAAAATAATCAACTTAAATTAAATCTCATGCCAAAGAGACACATTTTGGGGTGGCAAAATTTGTTCCCCTATGGTATGAATTCACAATGAAAATACAGAATTTATCTAACTTGGAGAAAAATTAGAGTAGCTGAATTCCCACAGTCCACTTAAAGAAATTGTAAATTGCATAGCTATAGTGGTGAGATTTTGGAGTCAAACTACATTGACTGGTGTTCCAGCACCAACAATTTCTAGCTAATATCAATTACTTAGAGTTGTTGTAAAAGATTAAATGAAATAATGCATGCACAAATCTTCAAATTATGTCTTTCACATTGTTCAGTTCAGTTCAGTTACTCAGTTGTGTCCAACTCTTTGAGACCCCATGAACTGCAGCACACCAGGACTCTGTCCATCACCACCTCTTGGAGTTTACCCAAACTCATGTCCATTGAGTTGTTGATGCCATTCAACCATCTCATCCTCTGTTATCCCCTTCTCCTCCTGCCCTCAATCTTTCCCAGCATCAGAGTCTTTTCAAATGAGTCAGCTCTTGGCATCAGGTAGTCAAAGTACTGGAGTTTCAGCTTCAACCTCAGTCCTTCCAATGAACACCCAGGACTGATCTCCTTTAGGATGGAGTGGGTGGATCTCCTTGCAGTCCAAGGGACTCTCAAGAGTCTTCTCCAACACCACAGTTCAAAAGCATCAATTCTTCAGTGCTCAGCTTTCTTTATAGTCCAACTCTCACATCCATGCATGACTACGGGAAAAACCATAGCCTTGACTAGACGGACCTTTGTTGGCCAAATAATGTCTCTGCTTTTTAATATGCTGTCTAGGTTGGCCATAACTTTCCTTCCAAAGAGAAAGCATTTTTTAATTTCATGGCTGCAGTCACCATCTGCAGTGATTTTGGAGCCCAAAAAATAAAGTCAACCACTGTTTCCACATCTATTTGCCATGAAGTGATGGGACTGGATGCCATGATCTTAGTTTTCTGAATGTTGAGCTTTAAGCCAACTTTTTCACTCTCCTCTTTCACTTTCATCAAGAGGCTCTTTAGTTCTTCTTCACTTCTGCCATAAGGGTGGTGTCATCTGCATATTGCCATTGTAGGCACTCAATAAAAGTTATTACCATACTGTGAACAACAACACAACAAAAACAATGAATCTCAGTCTTCACCAAGTTGCACAGTGGTTAAGTGATGCAATCCTTTGCAATAGCAAACTAACAATGCACCCTGAAAGGACTTTAGGATGAAAAATACCAGGATGAAGAATTCTGTGCTTTGGACAAATGGGCCCCTCTGGAGTTAGGTGCATATCTTGGAGAATTTCAGCGAATCCAGATTCCTGTATCTTTCCATACATAGAAAAGTACTAAAATCTTTAATTTGAGCTATCTGTTCTTTGTGATTAATGGTAATATTTATTTTGTTTACCAAGATGCATGCTTGACTATTTGACTACATGTAATCGCCCAGAAAAAAAAAAAAAAAAATATATATATATATATATATATACACACACACACACCAGCTCTTTCCCTGCCTCTTCAAAGCAGTTTACTCAGAGCTACTAAGTGGTTGACTCCTAGGCTACAGTCCTCAGTATGATCCTGAAAAAATTTTAAACTCATAACTCCAGTGTTGTGCTTTTCATCATGCTTACAATATTCTTTATATTTAAGGCTTCATTTCTGTGAGCAGAATGACAGGGTTTTCCTCTGTCATTCTTGATGACACTGTGATTAAAACATTTGGGTGGCCCAAATTTCTAAAAATGTTTACTTCTATGAGTTGAGACACTATAGGATTACAAATATATAAGATTAAGAGATAATCACCAGTTAACACAGTCATTACTCTATTTATTTTACTAACTACTGATAGCCTGAGGGACCCAAAGGGATTGGGGAAGAGAAAATATGAATGTATATATAAGACAGACAGTGGCTAGCTGTTCACACATCCACTTATATTCCTGGGCACATAGATGCTCCTTATGCACCAAGCCTGGACCAAAGGCTATTCCCAATATTCTTCCCCTTATTTGATAAATGAGCATAGAGACACAAAAGCTGCATGCTGAAGAATGACAAAATTCAAGCCACTGATAACACTTTGAAATTATTAAAAGATGAGAAGTAAATTCCTCATGTGTTAAAACCATTATATATTTGGGGGCTTATTTATTACAAAAGCTAACATTAAGTTAACTGATACAATATACATATGTGTATTTCTATGTGTGTAGAGTTTAGAGAACAGGGCATCATGGGAGATAGAGAGGATATGGAGCAAATAAGCCATAAAGTAAAACACTGTTAAGTTAGAGGGAGAGCAATTCATGAGACTCAGTATTTTTGATGCCATTTGCAAGTTTTGGAGCCCCAGAGTTGACCCTTTGAGGTTCAAAATTTAGCTGAGACTCACAGAAGTCACTAAAAGTTGCTATGGTCACAGTTACAATTTATCACAGCTGAAGATACAGATCAAAATTAGCAAGAGAAGAGGCCCACATTACAGATTGTAAGAAACTTCCAAAAGTAGAGCTTCTAGTTGTTCTTTTCCAAAGGAGTCATGGATAATATTACTTTCCAAGTATGGATGTGTGACAATATGCTGACAACTAGGGATGCTTACCATAGCCTTGAGTACAGAATTTTTAATGGGCTCCATTTTGTAAGTGTGATTGACCTCCCACATGGCTGATCTCATTTTCCAGGCCCTCAGAGGTGACATGATACGACCCAAAGCTACCCACTCCAATATTCTTGGGCTTCGCTTGTGGCTCAGCTAGTAAAGAATCTGCCTGCAGTGTGGGAGACCTGGGTTTGATCTTTGGGTTGGGAAGATCTCCTGGAGAAGGGAGAGGCTACCCACTCCAGTATTCTGGCCTGGAGAATTCCATGGACTCTATAGTCCATGGGGATACAAAGAGTCAGACACGACTTTCACTTTCAAAACTCCCATTTGTATATCACACTGCTAAACTATCTGGAATGATACCATCCACCAGGCAAACAAAAATCTCCAAGAATTTAAAGATTACCTCCCAGAAATTTAAGGCAAAATTCAGCTATCTTTTGGGTAAGGTTAAATGAAATTAAAAAGACGTTTGCTCCCTGGAAGAAAAGCTATGACAAACCTAGATAGTGTATTAAAAAGCAGAGACATTACTTTGCTGACAAAGGTTCGTATAGTTAAAGCTATGGTTTCCCAGTAGTCATGTATGGTTATGAGAATTGGACCATAAAGGCTGAACACCGAAGAATTGATGGTTTTGAACTGTGGTGTTGGAAAATATGCTTGAGAGTCCCTTGGACTATAAGGAGATCAAACTAGTCAATCCTGAAGGAAATCAGTCCTGAATATTCAATAGAAGGACTGATGCTGCATCGGAAGCTCCAATACTTTGGGCACCTGATGTGAAGAACTGACTCATTGGAAAAGACCCTGATGCTGGGAAAGATGGAAGGAAGGAAGAGAAGTGGACAACAGAGGATGAGATGGTTGGATGGCATCAGCGACTCAATGGACATGAGTTTGAGCAAGCTCTGGGAGATGGTGAAGGAGAGGGAAGCCTGGCCTGCTGCAGTCTAGGGGGTCACAAAGAATTGGACATGACTGAGTGACCAACCAAGATCAACAAATTCTGTACTATAGAAAGCCTTTTTGCAGTTCCTGTGACATCAAAGAGAGCAAACAGGTATAAATCCTTCACACAAAGATAACAATTTGTTAACTGAAACCTCACGGGATGCTGTGAGGATCCTGGGCATGGAAATCTTTCTGTGTTTTCTTGTTTGTAGGAAATAGGCTTCAGCCTCCTTGACCTTCCCTGAGTTCCAAAGGGCAAATTCAAACTTGAATCAGGGAAGGGAAAGGATACGGAGACAAAGGAGGACCAATCAAGAAACAGTGCAGTCACTGGGCAAGGTACTGGCTCTACCTCAAGGAATACACATAACAATATCTTTGAGCTAGTCTACAGAACCAGTATCCCCCAAAAACTGAAGATATTAACTACTTGAGGAAGTGTTCATTCCAGACAAGGTCACAGTTTGATAGCCTCAAGGCCACCTGAAGCCAGATCAAAAGAGTACAGGATCTGTACACACCTTGATCCTTATCAGCAACCCTGTCCTTGAATCATTGCTACAAAACTCCTCACCAAATTCCCTCCTACCCAAGTTGGGACACACAGTTTTTGAAGATACAAGCCTGCTGTTTCTCCTTTTGCCTGGAAAGTAATAAAGTTATTCTTTCTATTAATACTTCCCCCAAACTCTGTCTCTGAGATTCAATTCAGCACTGGTGCACAGAGGCCAAGTTTTTAGCATCATTATTAATAGTCAATCAGACACACTCACACAGATTTTTATAGATTTGGCAACTGTAGAGTAAAATAATTGAATGAGGTTCACCCCTCAGGTCACACAATCCTAAACAACTTGTTTTTCATGGACCTATATAAACGAAGAAGTGCCTTTTTCTAATTCATATGCTTTGAGGAGGCAGATAAATTGGCTTTCCCCCTCTTAATCCCACAAAGGCATTGCATGTATGAGAGGCAGCCTTGCATATGCAGTTGAGACAGTGTAAAAAAAATGCTTTTATATCATTTTAGTCCACACAGAGCCAACTTTTATGGACATCAGCGCTCATTTTCTCTCTCTGATCTTATTTTCCATTTTTCACACACTGAAATTCACCTGGGACCCTTGGCTCAGGCCTTGGCTTCTTTCTGGGAAGCAGAAGAACATCTTTTATCTCCATGCAGCTGCTGCTACTGCTGCTAAGTCACTTCAGTCGTGTCCAACTCTGTGCGACCCCATAGATGGCAGCCCACCAGGCTCTCCTGTCCCTGGGATTCCCCAGGCAAGAACACTGGAGTGGGCTGCCATTTCCTTCTCCAATGCATGAAAGTGAAAAGTGAAAGTGAAGTCACTCAGTTGTGTCTGAGTCTTCGCGACCCCATGGACTGTAGCCTACCAGGCTTCTCTGTCCATGGGATTTCCCAGGCAAGAGTACTGGAGTGGGTTGCCATTGCCTTCTCCTTTATCTCCACAGAATGAGGTAAAATTCTTACTTATTTTCCAGAGTAACAATGTACAAGAAAAAGCAGTTTCTGGCTTTGACTTCATCTGATAGCATGTAATTTCAATGTGTCAGAATGTCAGAACAAATTATTTGTTCTTTAGTTAGTCTCAGGTAAAACCATCTGAGTGAAAGTGAAGGCCACTCAGTTGTGTCCTATTCTTTGCAATCCCATGGACTACACAGTTCATGGAATTCTCCAGGTCAGAATTCTGGAGTGGGTAGCCTTTCCCTTCTCCAGGAGATGTTCCCAACCCAGGGACTGAACCCAGGTTTCTCACATTGCAGGCAGATTCTTTACCAGTGACCACAAGGGAAGCTCAAGAATACTGGAGTGGGTAGCCTATCCCTTTTCCAGCAGATGTTTCTGACCAGGGAATTGACTGGGGTCTCCTGCATTGCAGGTGGATTCTTTACCAACTGAGTTATGATCTCTGTGCTATATAGTAGGTCTTTGTTGGGTATCTATTTTATATATGGTATATATAACATACCTAACCTGTTAATTTCTAACCTCTTATTTTCTCATTACACTTTTTATGGAGAGGATCTGTTGACAGGCATATTTTACAGTATTTTGTTGTTGTTTTTTTAAAACTGCTTTGAGGTTGATATATAACTTGAAATTGAGTGACTCTTGAGCAATGAAGAAAAGATTAGAAGTGAACAGGACCAAAGGAATAGAAGTAAAACTTTCCACTCTTCTAAGTGGTCATGTATGGATGTGAGAGTTGGACTGTGAAGAAGGCTGAGTGTCAAAGAATTTATGCTTTTGAACTGTGGTGTTGGAGAAGACTCCTGAGAGTGCTGTGGACTGCAAGGAGATCCAACCAGTCCATTCTGAAGGAGATCAGCCCTGGGTGTTCATTGGAAGGAATGATGCTAAAGCTGAAACTCCAGTACTCTGGCCACCTCATGCAAAGAGTTGACTCATTGGAAAAGACTCTGATGCTGGGAGGGATTGGGGGCAGGAGGAGAAGGGGACAACAGAGGATGAGATGGCTGGATGGCATCACCAACTCGATGGATGTGAGTTTGACTGAACTCCGGGAGTTGGTGATGGAAAGGGAGGCCTGGATTGCTGCGATTCATGGGGTCACAAAGAGTCGACACAACTGAGAGATTGAACTGAACTAAAGTGTGTAATAGCCCTCTCTCAACTGCCCACTTGACATCTCAATTTTCCTGTCCTTGATAATGCTACTACCATGGCTTGTTGTGCTTCTGTAGTTGGTTCTCCTGCCTCAGGACACAGTAGCTGTAATCAAGGACACCATATTTATGACAATTGAGTTAGCTGAGCCAGGAATATGCCTGTCAACAGATCCTTTCCATAGTAAGTGTATGGGAAATTAGGACGTTGGAAATTAAGAGGTTGGGTATATTATGTATACAATATATAAAACAGACAGTCAACAAGCACCTACTATTGCACAGGGAACTCTCCTGCACTGGCAGGCAGGTTCTTTACCACTAACACCACTAGGGAAGCACATAATATCCTATACAGAAAAAGAATCTAAAAAAGAATGTGTGTGTGTGTGGAATACAGTATCACTTTGCTGTAAAACTGAAACTAACACAACATTGTAAATCTACTCCAATATAAAATAAAAATTAAATTAAAAAAGAAAGTGTAATGATGATAAATGAGCTCATTTCTGTTATAATTCACAGGTGACTTAACAGGGTGGCCTATATGGTTATTGGGAGACAAAAGAAAGAGGTGATCTGTGTGTGCCCAACACCTTCAACTTGGCCAGTCCCACAAGACTGAAACTTACATGCCTTTCAAATTAGGGCGTCAGTGAGTGAGCCATTTGTTTTTGATCTGTTACATGGAAGATTTTAACAGGGGAAGAAATCGTTCTCTCAATTAAAATAAAGGTTCTCCTGATAAGTCATAGAATATGAATGCTATAGCTACTTTTGCTACTATTTAATAAATTTTTAAAAATCTAGTATTTGCAAATCATTTAGAATTCTAAGTTACTTAAATATGACCAAAGATTTGAATAAACAAATCCCTCAATATACCAAATTCATATTCAATGATACTTTTTAAAAATCATGCTTAACTTCTCCAAGTGAATGTGAGATTATAAACATGGAGACTTCATCTTTTACATGTATTGGTTATTTTTTTTAAAAAACCTTTGTGTACTCAACCAGAATGACTCAAGATATTATAGAAGAAAGACAATTTTCAAACTGTTAAACACATCATTTTCATGCAAATAAAGAGTAAATATACACCAAAATTTAATTTGTGTACTAATGAGAGAACCAGCAGAATGTAAGAGATGATGTAGAAAGGATTTGAAAAAGTGGCATACATGCATAGTGGGGAAAGGACTGTTGAAATAAGATTGCAGTACTGGAAAATATCCTACAAAACAACAAACCATGATCTTTGGGATTATCATCTCTATTGGAGAGGAAAACAATTATTTGACATCAGTTTCTACAAGTTAATGGGTATCTTAAGAGGGTTGTAAAAAACATCCAAGCTCTGCCCATTAGCCAAAGTTACATTTTCTAGCAGCATCAGATATCACTCAGATGGGCTTACTAGAAAATAATCTAGCATCATACTGAAGTCACACAATCAACATTTTGATTTTTTTTCAAATTTTGGATAATTTTCCTACAAGGAGATAGCTCAAGAATAAGTCGAATTGATTGATCTTGCTAACTGCAAATGGAGTTTCTGATATAACATAGGGGCCTCATTGATTTTCAATTCTGATTTTCCATGCTGATAAATAATGAAAATATAAAATTTTAATTACTATTAACAGAAATAATCTCAAATATCTGTAGATTTGCCATGGGGTGCCAAACATGTTAGAAGCTCAGACAGACATATCTAGGAAAAGACATAGATTAAATTGCTCACAATGCATAGATAGAAGTAGGGAAAAGTTAGTCCATAAAATTAAATAAGTGGTTGCTCATAATGCATAGATAGAAGTAGGGAACAGTTTAGTTCATAAAATTAAATAAGTGGTAAATGTAGTCACTGTAGACTTTCTAAAGGGACACATGACCAGTTGAAACCAGCAATAATAAAGGTGGGAATTTTACCATGAACAACTTTTAAGATCTTCAAGGTTGCTCATCCTCTGAATGGAGAATTTTTTAAAGAATCTATCTTTCCCTACATTTCCACAGTGTGTGAAATGTTACTTACTTTCTAAATTTAAAAAAAGAATGAATGAAGGAAGGAAGAATAAAAGAAAAACACCTTGAGTCAAACCATCAGTCTATGTACTCAATCTGCATTATCATCATCATCTCATGGTGCTCTCATCTACCTGTCAAAGTGATTTCCCCCATCAGATGATAATGTTTTATTAGCAATACAAATTACAGATGAAATTTCTTCTTTCATTAAACGAGAGCGTTTTCCTTTTTGGACAGTTTCCTATCCCCAAAAAGGAAACCATCTTAACTTTCGCCAGGCCCTTGTCTTGGAAACAGTAACTGGCATTATTTCTGCCATAAACAACAAATCCTGACAAACTCACTCATGTGATATGCTGTCATCAACAAAGAGTGCCAGGATTTCAGAGACAGGGAGAATATTAAGCTATTCGCAGGATCGCACCCCACTCCAGTACTCATGCCTGGAAAATCCCATGGACAGAGGAGCCTGGTAGGCTGCAGTCCATGGGGTCACTAGGAGTCTGACATGACTGAGCGACTTCACTTTCACTTTTCACTTTCATGCATTGGAGAAGGAAATGGCAACCCACTCCAATGTTCTTGCCTGGAGAATCCCAGGGACAGGGGAGCCTGGTGGGCTGCCATCTATGGGGTCATACAGAGTTGGACACAACTGAAATGACTTAGCGGTGGCAGGAAGGCAAAAGATTAAGTAGGGCCCATTTTATCTTTCTTGGTTGGAATAAGTAACAGGAGCCTTCTGGATGCACAAGGAATTTCTAACTAAATGCAGAGGCTAGAAAAACCAAGCACAGGAGGACGTAACAAGAACTTGTTATGGAGGTTCAGTACAGTGTCTTGAGGACATACATTTCCATACTGAGATGCTGGTCTAGCACTTCGTCCTACTAACCTCAACAGAGAAAACAAATCCATGAATACCTGATTGTGTACAGTGCTAAGAGTAGTTAGGGGTTTGAGATATTCTTGTTGAAAGTTCTTAGATGAGAAACTTCCTAACTATACCTAATGAAGGTACATTTTGCACTCGAGTTTTCTTTTATAATCATCATATATGTTTATCAGTAAGAATATGAGAGAATTAAAATTTGATTATGACATTGATTATAACACTCAAAGAAAATGAATCAGAGACAAATAAATGATGGATTAAGTATCTAAACCAGGAGATGTTCCTTGAGAAAGGGGCAGTCTTTGAAGTCACCTACTTGACGAAAAGGGCTAGATTTGGAAATAGAAGCATCTCAAAGCACAAATCTTCCTAACCAGAAAGCCTCTGGTGGAGGACAAATTATCAAGGCCAGCTCTATGGAGGCTGAATAACTGATTCCAGTGCCTATTGTTATATGTATCCAGGGGCCTAAAGGAGTTGATTCCTAATATACTCTGAGATTAAACTCCCGTTCCTGTGAGCAAATGACAATTTACAATTTCAATTATAGTTAAACAGGGAGAAAGACTGTAGTAACAGAAAGAAAAAAAAAAAAAAGAAAAAACCTAGAAGCTGAGCTACACTAAGGCAATCAGTAAACTGATCTTTCAACTTAGTAGTAAAGAAGGTGATTATTTTCTAAGTCTCGAATGTTATAATTTCAGAAGAATATAGTTCAAAGGAGAACAAAACCTATCTTTAGTAAGATACTTAGGGGCAGGAATTACACCTTCTTCTTAGTGGCCTATCATACTCAACCGACCATTTAGATGTAAAGCAAAAGACAGCACAGACTACTCATTCTTCTCACCCATCAGGGTACTCAATGAGTCATTTCTGATCAGCAAGTCCAGGTGAAATATTATCTCCTTTGTGAATTCTTTCTTAATCTTATTGGCCAGAGTTAGGCATTTCTCAGTTTTTTAGTTAGCTTAATTAGTTTTTATAAATCATGCATCAAAAATTGTTATACATCTACAGTGTACCAGGCATTGCGATAAGTATGAGAGATAAACAGCAATGAGCATGTACATGATGAAACCAATCTGCTGTATTTCCAACTTTTGTTTTTATATCTGTTTCTTTAGGAATGTTCAGGGCAGACTGCTGTGTAATTTACATTCATATCCCCTAGAGTTAGCAGGGTTTTGGAGCCATTAAAGGATCACAGAAATCTCTTACAATTCGCACACTACCTCACACCCAGTTCACATCCCATATCTTGAATGGCCCATTTTTATTACCTCCTAACTCAATTCAACTCAATATCCTTTCCTATTTTTATATGCCTGTTGCTTATCTATATCTTTTTGGCTACTGGTTGTATGTCTGTGTGTGTATTAGTCAGGCATTCTTCATCATATCTTTTGATAAACTATTTATTGAAAACTGACTATTTTACAGGTTTGGAGCTGGGTAGCCTACATGAGCGCAAGGGTTATTCAATTCATATCTAATATTGTCCCTCCTCCAACTATAGACTCTGGGACCCTCCAAATTTCACAAATGATAGGAAATTTGCTGGTTAGTTTTTGTATCTTTAAAGGCTAGAATAGAGTAGAAACATGCCCCCAAAATTAAATTAATTGGGTCATAAATTAATAAATGCATCGTGCAGTTTCTCCCCTCCCCACTCATGGCATTTACACTTGGAACATATAGCTAAGCATATGGTAGGAGTCAAAACAGCTAAGTTTATCCAGTGTTCTTACATGTCTGATGAAAAGCTAAAGTCTGTGGAAATACAGTATCATTTAATTTTCCTAGAACTTCATAAGGTTAGTCTATTCACAGCATCCTATTTTGTAGAAAGCAAACTGAGGGTTTAAAAGGTTTAATTTAGAGACAAGTGGTAGATCTATGACACACATGTGGGCTTTGTATTATTTTATCTTAATATTCTAGATTGTGTTTCCCTGGTGGCTCAGATGGAAAGAATCTCCCTGCAATGCAGAAGACTTGAGTTTGATTCCTGGGTCAGAAAGTTCCCCTGAAGAAATGGCAACCCACTCCAGTATTCTTGCCTAGAGAATCCCATGGACAAAGGATCCTGGTGGGCTACACTCCATGGGGCTGCAAAGAGTTGAACTTAACTGAGCAACTAACACACACAATAGTATAGATTAACTGTGGAATTTAGACATGCTGCCTTACTTCTAGGGTCATTATCTGAGGAGGTTTTGTGTCTATTCATATGAAAAATGCCCACTGATAGGGAGGAATCTAAAGTATAGATATGTATATTTCTTGATGTTCTGCCTGCTCTACTTGTTCTTTCTCTCAAGTTCATATCTCACTTTGACTACCCGGCATTCCAGACCCCTGGACAGAATACTCTTTTTCAATTATATTGGCTGTTGTTGTCTTTTACTTGGTGTCTTTTGATTTTTTATTTTTATTTTTTTACAACTGTTTCATTCTTGGACTCTTTTCTAGTGACATTTTGCAATTACAGCCTGCTTGGGGAATTGAGTTTTGAGTCTGACACCAGGACTTCTTTCTCTGCTCTTATGTTGTTGTTTAGTTGTTAAGTCATATCTTACTGCTGAGACCACATGGACTGCAACATGCCAGGGATCCCTGTCCTTCACTATCTCCTTATACTTAGACTCATGTACATTGAGCTGGTGATGCTATCCAACCATCACATTCTCTGTCACCCCCTTCTCCTCTAGCCCTCAATCTTTTCTAGCATTAGGGTCTTTTCCAATGAGTCAGCTCTTTGTATCAGGTGGCCAAAGTACTGGAGCTTCAGGTTCAGCAACAGTCCTTCCAATGAGCATTTAGAACTGATTTCCTTTAGGATTGACTGGTTTGATCTCCTTGCAGTTCAAATGACTCTCAGAAGTCCTCTCCCATGATACTCTGTAATTATTCTTCAATAAAAAATTAATTAATTAAAAAAGAAAAGTCTTCTCCTGCTCCACAATTTGAAAGCATCAATTCTTCCGTGCTCAGCTTTCTTTATGTTCTAACTCTCATATCAGTACATGACTACTGGAAAAACCATAGCTTTGACTAGATGGATCTTTGTCAGCAAAGTAATGTCTCTTCTTTTTAATATGCTGCCTAAGTTTGTCATAACTTTTCTTCCAAGGAGCAAGCATCTTGAATTTCATGGCGGCAGTCAGTGTCCGCAGATTTTAGAGGCCAAGAAAATAAAATCTGCCACTGTTTCCACTTTTTCCCCATTTATTTGCCATGAAGTGATGGGACTGGGTGTCATGATCTTCATTTTTTGAATGCTGAGTTTTAAGCCAGCTTTTTCACTCTCTTCTTTCACCCTCATCAAAAGCCTCTCTAGTTCCTCTTCACTTTCTGCCATTAGGGTGATGTCATCTGCATATCTGAGGTTACTAATATATCTCCCAGCAATCTTGATTCCAGTTTGCTTCAACCAGCCCGGCAATTCATGTGATGTACTCTGCATAAAAATTAAATAAGCAGGGTGACAATATACAGCCTTGATGTACACCTTTCCAAATTTTGAGCCAGTCCTTCATGTCTGGTTTTAACTGTTGCTTCTTGACCTGCATACAGGTTTCTCAGGAGACAGGTAAAGTGCTCTGGTATTCCTATCTCTTTAGGAACTTTTCATAGCTTATTGTGATCCATACATCAAAGGCTTTAGTGTAGTCAATGAAGCANCCTTGATGTACACCTTTCCAAATTTTGAGCCAGTCCTTCATGTCTGGTTTTAACTGTTGCTTCTTGACCTGCATACAGGTTTCTCAGGAGACAGGTAAAGTGCTCTGGTATTCCTATCTCTTTAGGAACTTTTCATAGCTTATTGTGATCCATACATCAAAGGCTTTAGTGTAGTCAATGAAGCAGAAATAGAATTATTTCTGGAATTCCTTTGTTTTCTCTATGATCCAAAGGATGTTGGCAATTTGATCTCTGGTTCCTCTTCCTTTTCTAAATCCAGCTTATACACTTGGAATTTCTTGGTTCATTTACTTCTGAAGCCTAGCTTGAAGGATTTTGAGTATAATCTTGCTAGCACGTGAAATGAACACAGCTGTTTGGTAGTTTGAACATGCTTTGGCTTTGCCCTTCTTTTGAACTGGAATGAAAACTGACTTTTTTCAGTTCTGTGGCCACAGCTGAGTTTTCCAAATCTGACATATTGAGTGCAGCACTTTAAAAGGATCATCTTTTAGGATTTGAAATAGCTCAGCTGGAATTTTATCACCTCCACTAACTTTGTTCATAGTAAAGCTTCCTAAGGCTCACATGACTTTACACTCCAGATAGTGTGGTTCTAGGTGAGTGACCACACCATCATGGTTATCCAGTCACTGAGACCTTTTTTGTACAGTTCTTCTGTGTATTCTTTCCACCTCTTCTTAAACTCTTCTGATTCTGTTAGGTCCTTGCTGTTTCTGTCTTTCATTGTGCTCATCTTTGTATTAAATGTTCCCTTGGTATCTCCAATTTTATTGAAGAGATCACTAGCCTTTCCCATTGTATTGTTTTCCTGTATTTCTTTGCATTGTTCATGTAAGGACGCTTTGTCCTAGTGCTTAGTCTCTCACTCATGCTGGACTCTTTGCAACCCCATGGACTGTAGCCCTCCAGGCTCCTCTGTCCATGAGGATTCTCCAGGCAAGAATACTGGAGTGGGTTGCCATGCCCTCCTCCAGGGGGTCTTCCCAACCCAGGGATTGAATGCAGGTCTCCTGTACTGAAGACAGATTCTTTACTCTCTGAGCCACCAGAGAAGCCCTTGAGAGCCGTATAAATGATATGCATGAGCCTTAAAAGAAACTTTTCAAGCCATATAAACAGTGCTGTCTACAACTAGGATATATTATACCTATTCCTTTTTATCCTATTTTCTCACTTGCTTCTGATGAATTTCAGGTAAAACTCTGTTAACTCTTATATAAAATCAACTTTCACTCTCAGTTATCAATCTGTTTCTTATCAGAAATAAAGACTCCATGTTTGTTAAACTCTTAATAATTTTCAAGGTTATATTAAGTAGAGTTTATTTTATTACAATGAATACTATCTTATGTATATTTCAGTAATTAATATTAGCCCCACTCCAGTACTCCTGCCTGGAAAATCTCATGGACAGAGGAGCCTGGTGCGCTGTAGTCCATGTGGTTGCTAAGAGTTGGACACGACTGAGCCACTTCACTTTCACTTTTCACTTTCATGCATTGGAGAAGGAATTGGCAACCCACTCCAGTGTTCTTGCCTGGAGAATCCCAGGGACGGTGGAGCCTGGTGGGCTGCATAGTCCAGTCTATGGGGTCGCACAGAGTCAGACACGACTGAAGTGACTTAGCAGCACAGCAGCAGCATGAAAACACAATAAATAGCTTCTTCAAGCCAACATCTTCATTTTCATTATAATTTAGCAGATATCCTATCCCACTCTCTTTCCCATCTTATGTAAAAGCCTTCTTCTCCATCAAAAAATGCACAGTCCTAGTCATTTTTAATAATGAATATTTTTATGGTATATGCTGCTGCTGCTGCCAAGTTGCTTCAGTCGTGTCTGACTCTGTGTGACCACATAGACGGCAGCCCATCTATGGGCTCTGCCGTCCCTGGGATTCTCCAGGCAAGAACACTGGAGTGGGCTGCCAATACGACAATAACATAATTAAAGTTGTGATTTTCACCTCAATAAAAGTCACACACTTCTAAAAAATCACATTATATCAATTGTGAAAGAGGAGGACAAAGAGAATTCACAATGCCTGATTTATCACAAAGCTATAGTATCGAAACTTTGTGGCTTCAAGAAAAGTGTAACATAATTAAAGTTGTGATTTTCACCTCAATAAAAGTCACACACTTCTAAAAAAATCACATTATATCAATTGTGAAAGAGGAGGACAAAGAGAATTCACAATGCCTGATTTATCACAAAGCTACAGTATCGAAACTTTGTGGCTTCAAGAAAAGGAAAAGAAGTCCACAGACAGGGAGAATGTATTTGCAAAAGATACATCTGATAAAGGACTGTTACCCAAAATATAAAATGAACTTTTAAAACTCAACAATAAGAAAATAAGCAAACTGATTAAATAGTGGTCAAAAGTCAAGGAAGATACTGTATAGCAAAAAAAAAAAAAAAAGGAAAAATGTTCTACATCATATCCACACAAAAACTTGCACCCACATATTTATAGTAGCTTTTTCATAATTGTCAAAACCTGGAAGCAACCAAGATGCTCATCAGTAAGTGAATGGATAAAGCATGGTTATACATACAGACAATGGAGTATTTTTCAGCACTATAAAGAAATGCGCTACCAAGCAGGCATGCAAGAAATTTACATTCATATTACTATATGAATGAAACCGGTTTGAAAGGATACATCCTGTATGATTTCAACTATATTACCTACTGGAAAAGACAAAAAGAAAGGTATGGTGGAAAAAAAAAAAAAAAAAAAGATCAATAGTTTCTAAGGGTTGGGCAGAGAAAGGGGTGAATAGGCTTAGCACAGAGGAATTTTAAGGCAGTAAAACTACATCATATGATACTATAATGATGGATGCACATCATTATACGTTTGTCTAAATTCATAGACCGCATAAAACCAAGAGTGAATTGTAGGGTAACTGTATAGTTCACAGGAGTGAACTGGATTTTGGATGACACTGATGTGTCAGTGTAGGTCCACCAGTAGTAACAAATGTGGGAGATGTTGGTAATGGGGAGAGATTATGTTCAAGTGGGGGCAAGAGGTTATGTGGGAGACCTCTGCACCTTCCACTCATTTTTTTTTTTTTTCATGGCATGCAAAACTTCCCTGAGTAGGGACTGAAGCAGTGTACCCTGCAGTGGAAGCGTGGAGTCTTAACCACTGGTCCACTAGGGATGTCTATCTTCCACTCAATTTTGCTTTAAACCAAACACTTCTCCCTGGTGGTTCAGATGGTAAAGCATCTGCCTACAATGCTAGAGACCCGGGTTTGACCCCTAGGTTGGGAAGATCCTCTGGAGAAAGAAATGGCAACCCACTCTAGTACTCTTGCCTGGAAAATCCCATGGACGGAGGAGTGTGGTAGGCTACAGTCCATGGGGGTCGCAAAGAGTCAGACACAGCAGAGAAATTCACTCACTAAAAACTTCTCCAAAAAATAAAGTTGTTTAGAAAAAAAAAGAAAGAAAAGTACACTCTCCTAAAGTAATTATATTTATTATATTCCTTGTGGTTTTAACCTAATCTCCATTTTCAGAATCACCAAGGTGCCAGTTTCACATTAATTTTAGAATTCACACATCTTAATTTATCCTTCTTCTAGAAATGTGAACAGTTTATAACGCTCAGTGGAAATACAATTAGTGAAGTGCCAACTGGCGAAGGACTTGAGGCTAGGCACAAAGTAGAAAATGCAGGGCAACAAAGTTGTTGCCCTCTAAGGGATTTCAGTACAAAGAAACAATACAAAAGGGATTATTGGAAGTAATGAGGAAAAACTTTAGACTGCTGCAACAAATATAAACAGATTATTTTAAAGTTGCTAAGGAATAGCAATCAACTCCTGAAAGAACAGTGGTTCAACTAGAATGCTATAGAAAAAAAAAAAAAGTCTAAAAAAGAACAATTCTAGAAGAATAAAAGACAATCCAAGCCTTATTCATAAATCCTGCAAAACCAATAGACTGTTCCTGTGACATCAAGTGAAAAAATGAATAACAAAAAAACCCCACAGAGAACCATTCTTCAGTTCCCTAGGCTTTGAAATCACACATCTCAACAATATTTGTAGCTCTTGTTATGGACAGAAGGAATACAATGCTGACTTTTACCCCTAACTTCCTTGGTATGTTTGATTCAAAAGGGAAAGTGAAAGTTGTTCAATCGTATCCAGATCTTTGCAAATCCATGAACTGTAGCCCAACCAGGTTCCTCTGTCCATGGAATTTTCTAGGCAAGAATACTGGAGTGGATAGTCATTCCTTTCTCTAGGGGATCTTCCCAACCCAGCGACTGAACCTAGGTCTCCTGTACTAGAGGCAGATTCTTTACAGTCTGAGCCACCAGGGAAACCCCTAAGCTGAATAAATTTGTCAACAGATTTACAGTCTTTTAACAGATTGGGACTAAACATAGATATCAAGACATTATGAAATATTTGACTCAAAGAAAAAGGGAAAAATATGTCAATTTTGTTTCTTTGTTATTATAGTTTAGTTTTCAATAAACATGTATCCTATATTCCAAACTGCAAGACGAATTTTATTAACAACACATATTATAATGAGCAACATTTAATAAACTTGGAAGCAAATTGTTAGATAGTTTGCATCAGTGAAATAAGCAAAGAAAATAACCACTAACTATTTCGTTTGCTATCACTTAATATTCTGGTACACATGAGACTACTTACTCCTACATATTACCTTTGTAATTTGTCTAAGCTGCCAACTAGAGTACAGCAGTGCTCAGGTTATGGTTTAATGGTTGAATTTAAACAGAAATTGTCTTCAAACAATTGAATCTTAACTTTTTGCATTTGATTATAGCAAATTACCCTTCTTCTATGTAATACAAGTTGATAGAATAGTGAACAAAAAACTTAAGTACCTATTCAAAAAAAAGATTCAGTTTAGAACAAGATTAAACACACTAGAATACTTAGAAACTATGGGATCATAACATTTTGAAGACTAAGGTAACAAGAAGCTTCTAATGAAAAATTTTGCTTTTGACTGTAATTATTTATCCCATCTAATCCTATTTAATGTGTCTCCTAGACATAAAATGGAAGCAATCTATTGAAAAGTCAATCTTTTCTTTATCTCAACCTCACATATTTGTTTCTTCTCCAATATTAACATTTTATTTTAATAAACTGGGTGTCAAAAATCAGATTTTATAAATTTGAGAATTTCTATCAAAGTTTAAAGCACACGTTCCATTTCATATTATGATTTCACTGTTAGAAATCAACTCTGCAAACATACCTGAACAACAGAAATATAAATGTTTAAACCAACCTAGATAGCATATTGAAAAGCAGAGACATTACTTTGCCGACAAAGATCCGTCTAGTCAAGGCTATCGTTTTTCCAGTGGTCATGTATGGATGTGAGTTGAATGAAGAGTTGACTCATTGGAAAAGACCCTGATGCTGGGAGGGATTGGGGGCAGGAGGAGAAGGGGACGACCGAGGATGAGATAGCTGGATGGTATCACTGACTCGATGGATGTGAGTCTGAGCAAACTCCGGGAGTTGGTGATGGACAGGGAGGCCTGGCGTGCTGCGATTCATGGGGTCGCAAAGAGTCAGACACGACTGAGAGACTGAACTGAACTGAACTGAATGAAGCATTGTTTGTAACAAGAGAGAATGCTCCAAAAATCCATCACTAAGAGATATATTAAATTGTTAAGTATTATACTCCTGCTGTCTTCAACTTATGATCACAATATGAATGTAAGGTAGAAATATACAAGCTGATATCAAAAAATCTCCAAGGTTTATTGACCCAAAAAGTAAGGTTCAAAACATATTTTATAGTATAAGTCTAAATTTGTAAAATAAGTGTAAATTTTCAACTGGTAGAGTATTAAATACCCAGAAACTTTAATAGTGGCTTAGGGCCTGAAATAGTTCATATTTTGGCCAAACACATAAATTATTTTTAAAATTTAAAATGTCAGTAGTACAAACAGCAATATCAAAAACAATAGAGATATCAGAAATTAATTTTCTTTTTAAAATTTTCTGCTCACACATTTTCAGGAAAAAAAAATATATTACAAAACATGTTTAAGTGGAAACTGTGCAATTCAATAAAATAGCTTTGCAACAGTTATCCTAAACCCAGCATTGCAATTTGCATAGTATAAAGAAGTAATCTACTGCCAATTTGTGAATATCCACTCAGTCACAGCCTATAAAGCCAACAACAGACCCAGAAGTGGCCTTGGCCTGGTTATTCATAGTTCTCATCAGGAAAACAAACTCATTTGTCATCCAGGTGATGAAAACCATTCAGATTATAATAACTATAATTTTGTGGGAACTATCTTGCAAATCAAAACTCAAACAAGGAAAAAGGCATTTCACAAACCAGATACGGTAGTAAACAAAATTAAAAACTCCATGCAAATGAAGAGCAGACTTTTCCAAATCTCAGAGTAAACAGCTTGCCCAAGTGAGATTAATTTAGAACATATAGAAAATTAAAAGCTACTTATGATAATGGGTATAGAATGATAATTATAGGACACCCTATACAAGAAAACAGAAGTCCTCATCTCTGTATGGTACCAGACAGACCATATTTCCTAAACTTGACCCTATTTACATTTTGGGCCACATAATCCTTCAAAAGGCTGTCTAATGCACTGTCAAGATATTTAGCAGCATTTTTGGCCCTTTACATACTGGTTGCCAGTAAGACTCCTCTCCTCGACTCTCCCATCTCCATTCTAATATTTCAAAAATGTTTCCAGACACTGCTGAATATTCTCCAAAGGAAAAAACGGTTTCTGATTGAGATTATTGATACCGATTATACTGACTAATTTGGAAGGGGGTTATTTTTTTCTATGATCATTAATAAAATATACATTTCAAATCCCAACCCAGTACCCAAATATACATACATATATGTGTGTATATGTATGAATAAATACATATATATATATAAGTAGAGATATGTATATGCAACATGAAAAAATTATTTTGGCATGGACCCTGATCAATCAAAACAGATAGTGGTGGTAGTGCTAGAAGACCCCAACATATCAAGAAATCTCTTGAGCTGTTAGATTCTGAAAAGCTTTAATGGGAGGACCCAAGGGATTGCTGTGTCCTGGGTTAGAGGGCACCAGGGGCCAAGGAGTCTGTCACTTTTTATTAACTATAAACAAATACTTCATTACTGTTAACAAACGGTTTAGTGAATCATAATGTGAACTGACTGAATGCTAGCATTTATACAGAAATAAACATTTTATAGTTCTTCTGAACCCAGGGATTGAACCCAGGTTTCCTGCATTGCAGGCAGATTCTTTACCAGCTCAGCCTCCTGGGAGGCTTTATAAAACAATAGTTCTGACAATACAACATATTTAAATGTTGGCACCATCTACTAAATTGAATTTATTGGTTACAGTAAGATATAACTCACATTTTGATAATCCCTGGAATTAACATGCATTATTTTGGGAGTACCCTGGTGTTCAATGGCTAAGACTCCATACTTTCAATGCAGTGGACTGGGGTTCGATCCCTCATCAGGGAACTAGATCCCACATGCTGCAACTAAAGATCCCAAGTGCTGCAAATAAGATCTGGGGCAGTGAAAGTGAAGTGAAAGTCACTCAGTTGTGTCCAACTCTTTGTGACCCCATAGACTATACAGTCCACAGAATTCTCCAGGCCAGAAGACAGGAGTGGGTAACCTTTCCTTTCTCCAGGGGATCTTCTCAACCCAGGGACCAAACCCAGGTCTCTCACATTTCAGGCAGATTCCTTATCAGCTAAGCCACAAGGGAAGCCCAGGAATACTGAAGTGGGTAGCCTATCCTTTCTCCAGCAGATCTTCCTGACCCAGGAATCAAACTGGGGTCTCCTGCACTGCAGGTGCATTCTTTACCAACTGATCTATCAGGAAAGTTCAAGATCTGGGGCAGACAAATAGGCAAATAAAACATTTTAAAAACATATATATCATCTCAATAACATAGGAATTGTAGACTTGCATTCATAGAAATAATCATGGTGATCTGGAATAGGCTCCTTTGCATAATATCACATGGCTTTGGGGATTTGATACAGTACTGGTACCAAGGTGCAACCTATTCATAGGTTCAATGGTCAATTCCCTGGTATTTATGATATAAAGTCTACTGAAAGATGCCTATAACAAATTATATCAACAAGTAACCTGCTTGAAATTCTCTCAATGACCAGGCCTTCTAGGCCTTCAGCATTGACAGCTTAGTTTATATCTTATTGGTAGGTCAACAATTACATTTTTAGCCTTTAACCTCTTTGTCTTAAAGAGTTCTGTAATAGTTTAGAGTATGCACACTGAAGTCCTACAGGACTATATGTATACCCTGGGCTTTGCTGTTTTCTATCTGTGAAGCATTGGACAATATAGTTAACTTCTCCAAGCTTCTCTTACTTTTCTTAAAAGTGGAAATAACAACAGTATGTAATACATGCAGTTATTGTGAGAATTAAATGTATGAAAAGATTTAGTTCAGTTCCCAGCATATGATAAGTACTTCATGAATTCTTCTGACAACAAAAATTATAATACCAATAAGTTAATAGTATGAATGTCAAGTCATGTCATTCTGTGAATCTCAGACAGACAGAATATATAACATGATGATTTGGAAAAGAATGTCAAGGTTGCTTCCACTCAAGACCAAAGTCTTTTGGATCATCTTTCCTGCAAATTCTTGTAAGTCCCTTGAAGTTCATAAATAAAAATTTATTGCTTAAATATGTTAATAACTAAAGGAATTTTTAAGTACATAGGATACACATTACATTTTAAAAGAGAAGAGATGTTTTAAAACATTTTTCTGTAAGACTTTCCAATTAAAGCATCTGGAAGCTTTTGGAGGAAAAAACTGGGTTGCTATTTTCAGAGACTTCATTTAAACAATTGCTAGGCTTTTTTCTTTTTTAATATTCATTCTTCACTCCTTGAAGGAAATTGTTGAAATGTTCTACTGAATCGAGTCTCATATATACACACATCTGCCACATAGCAATTCACATATGCTGTGATATAAAATGCTAGATTGACACCAGCCTCCTGCAGCTCCCTCAAATGTGAAACTATTAGAGAGTGTTCTCTGTGTTGGAAACTGGTGATCCCTCACACAATCTCATCTGGAAGATCCAAGACTCTGGGAGAAAAAAAACTGGGCCGAGTAGTTTCCATGGAAAGAAAATAGGTATTCCTGCTTGAAAAATTATTGGAACTGGCTCTTCTCTTTCAGGATTGCACACAAAAGTGTTTAGCTTGCATTTTCCCACTATATTGGAAAATTAATCTGTTTGGTGAGGTGAGGCTGTGCAGGTGGGGAAATAAAAGGATATCTCTGAAATTCAGGTGTGGCACTTTATGTTTGCAACTCACCCTGTGATCCTTCCCCTCATTTAGCATGAATATAAAACACAGCATAAACCCAAAAGATCACTGAGATCAATGAAAAGATCAATTAATTCCATCCATCTTCATACAGACGCAGTAACTGAGGTAAGCATTTTCTGTCCCTACTTCTTTTCTTAGTTTAGAGTTAATTCTCAAAGTTTCTAGGAAAAGAATGTTTTTTAAGTCTTTAAACATCAATATTTTCAAACATCAATACAGCAGAATTCTGGTATGGTGAAGATAGAGTAGACATTCAATTTCTTCCATATATAACAATTTGAAACTCCAGATAAACTACATAAAACTACTTAGTGCACAAAAACAAGGACTCTAAAAGGTAAATAACAGCTGGTGTATTGGAAAGGAAAATAAAAATGTGAAGAAAAGCAGATACAGGGGCCAGCTCTAACTTTTTATCTTTATCCTTCTATTATGTGTCTTGGACTCATAGTCGTGATGAACTGGCAACTGCATAAAGAGTGTGGCCGTGGAAAATCCCTTCCTCTCTGGTCAGAGGAGAGGGAGAAGAAACCTCTGGAACAGAGAGGGTGGTGGATATACTCTTTTTTTAATTTTTGTCTCCTAGCTCTGCCTGCAAACCCAGTCCTCAAGCTTCAAATCTAGGCTGTGGAATTGGTTGCAACATCTGGGTCCATTTATTTACCCTGGAGAAGAATATAGTTGCAGAAGATTCACAACAATGTGGGAATTAAAAATCTTGGCTTTCTGGCCAGAGAACAAGAAGAGTAGGCTCTGTAAGACAGTGAGCTGGGGAAATTATGGGGAATACAAAGCTTGATAAGAAGACAAGGAAGAAGAACTATACATGAAACTGTAGCATGTATCTAAGGAAATGACCCTCAAACTAATTATCTGAGAACTGCCCTACGGTGAAGGTCAGCACCCAGTGTCCAGATGCATTCCTGAATGTGACATAAGCAGGCCTGATCCAGATAGCAAAACAAAGGCTTTGAAAACTGAACTGACATTAGAACCAAAATCCTCATAAGACAGAAGAGGAATTGAAGCCTAAATTAAGTAATATTAATTATTTATTAAAACAAGAAAAAAAGTCAAGATTCTCTAGAGGATTTTAATATGACTCAGAAAATGATATATCAAATATCTGGGACATGATACAAAAGTAATCAATGTACAAAGAGACAAGTACATCTCAATGACATTCAAGAAAAATGGAAATCAGTCCATGAGAAACACAAAGACTGAATATCTTGGAATGATTAGGCAAAGATTTTAGAGCGATGACTATAACCAATCCAGATGAATTAGGGGGTCTTGAAACCAATGAAAACTTGAAAATTTCATTATAGTACTATGTTATTCAAAAAGTGAAAATTCTAAAAGTGAAAACCACAGCAACCAAATTTTAAGAAATTACTCAATGGACTCAACACTGGATTGAAAATTATAGAGGGAAGACAGTGGATCAGAAATTATAGAGGAAAGAGTAAGTGAACTTGAATATAAACTAACAGAAATAATCCAATCTGAACAGAAAGAACACACACACACACAAGACTGAAAAAAATAATTAATAATGACCAAAGCTTCAGGGACCTACCTATAGAATAAGACCAAAAAGTCTAATATTCTTGGCATTGTAGTCTCATAAAGATAGCAGAAGTTTTTTGATCCTTACCCAAATGAAAAAATAATGCCTGAAAAACTGCCCAAATTTGGTGAAAGAAAAAAAAAAAATTGCAAATTTAAGAAACACCATGAATGGAAAACAGAAAGAGCTCACAGAAAACTATGTCCATACACCTCCTAATTAAAATGCTTAATATCAAAGATAAGGAAAAAAATAACTTTTAAAACAGCCAGAAATATTTTATGAGATATGTATGGGAAATAGTAATTCTAATGATTATTGATTTCTTATTACAAACCACTGGAGCCAGGAGAAAGCTGAACATAATTTTTAAGTGCTGAAAACAAACAATGATTTTAAAAGCTAACCAAAAATTCTGTATCCAGCAAAAATATTCAGAAATGATAATAAGGTAAAAATATTTTCAGATAAAGGAAAACTAAAATATTTATTTCAAGTCCTATCAACGAAATGTTAAAGACAGATTTTCAGGCAAAAGAAAAATGATGTCAAAAGAAAACTTAAAAATGGGAAATAAGAAGAAATAAATGAAATGGTAAATATATATGTAAAAATCATAAGCCACTTTTCTCCTCTTAAATTATTTAAAGCATGCATGAGATTGAAATAATATTTAATATTGGCTGGTGGGAATTTCTGTTTATCCAGATAAATCACATGGGAAAGACCACAGATCTTTTCAAGAAAATTAGAGATATCACAGGTACACTTTATGCAAAGATGGGCACAATAAAGGACAGAAATGGTACAGATCTAATAAAAGCAGAACATATTAAGAAGAGGTGGCAAGAACACAGAGAAGAACTATACAAAAAAGATCTTTATGACACAGAAAACCACGATGGTAAGATCACTGACCTAGAGCAGACATCCTGGAATGCGAAGTCAAGTGGGCTTTAGGAAGCATCACTATGAACAAAGCTAGGGGAGATGATGGAATTCTAGTTGAGCTATTTCAAATCCTAAAAGATGATACTGCATTCAAAATGCCAGCAAATTTGGAAAACTCAGCAGTGGCCACAGGACTGGAAAAAGTCAGTACATGCCAATCCCAAAGAAAGGCAATGCCAAAGAATGCTCAAACTACCGCACAATTGCACTCATTTCACACGCTAGTTAAGTAATACTCAAAATTCTCCAAGGCAGTCTTCAATAGTACATGAACTGTGAACTTCCAGATGTTCATGTTGGATTTAGAAAAGGCAGAGGAACCAGAGATCAAACTGCTGACATCCATTGAATCATCAAAAAAGCAAAAAAGTTGCAGAAAAACATCTACTTTTGCTTTATGGACTATGCCAAATTCTTTGACTGTGTGGATCACAGCAAACTGTGGAAAATTCTTAAAGAGATGGGAATAACAGACCACGTGACCTGCCTCCTGAGAAATCTGTATGTAGGTCAAGAAGCAACAGTTAGTACTGGACATGGAACAACAGACTTGTTCTAAATTGGGAAAGGAGTATGTCAAGGCTGCATATTGTCACCAGGCTTATTTTAACTTATATGCAGAGTACATCATGCAAAATGCCAGGCTGGATGAAGCACAGCTGGAATCAAGGCTACTAGAGAAATATCAATAACTTCCGATAATATGCAGATGACACCACACTTATGTCAGAAAGTGAAGACGAACTAAAGAGCTTCTTGAAAAGTGAAAGAGGAGAGTGAAAAAGTTGACTTAAATCTCAACATTCAAAACACTAAGATCATGGCATCCAGTCCCATCACTCCATGGCAAATAGAGGGAGAAACAATGGAAACAGTGACAGACTTTATTTTTTTTGCATTCCAAAATCACTGCAGATGGTGACTGCAGTCATGAAATTAAAAGATGCTCCTTGGATGAAAAGCTATGAACAATCTAGACAGCCTATTAAAAAGCAGAGACATTACTTTGCCCTCAAAGGTCCATCTAGTCAAAGCTAAGGTTTTCCCAATAGTCATGTATGGATGGGAGAGTTAGACTGTAAGAAAAGCTGAGCACCCAAAGAATTCATATTTTTGAACTGTGGTGTTGGAGAAGACTCTTGCGAGTCCCTTGGACTGCAAGGAGATCCAACCAGTCCATCCTAAAGAAAATCAGTCCTGAATATTCATTGGAAGGAGTGATGCTGAAGCTGAAACTCCAATTTTGGCCACCTGCTGGGAAGAACTGACTCATTGGAAAAGATCCTGATGCTGGGAAAGACTGAATGAAGGAGGAGAATGGTTGGATGGCATCACCAATTTGATGGACATGAGTTTGAGCAAGTTCCAGGAGTTGGTAATGGATAGTGACTGGAGGAAGTTTCAGGATAAATTCAATGTATTTTGAACTGAAAGTGAAGTCGCTCAGTCATGTCCGACTCTTTGCGACCCCATAGACTGTAGTCTACCAGGCTTTCTGTCCATGGGATTTTCCAGGAAATACTTTTGGAGTGGATTGCCATTTCCTTCTCCAGGGGAATTTCCCAACCCAGGGCTTGAACCCAGGTCTCCCGCATTGTAGACAGACACTTTACCATCTGAGCCACCAGGGAAGTCTCCTATTTTGAACTGAAGGAAAGTGAAATACAGCGTATCAAAATTTGTGGAATGCAATGTCAGGAGTTACAGAGATTTATAGCAGCAAATGAACATTGTGAAAAAAGAATAAAGGTCTCAAATCACTAATTTTATACCTCAAGGACCTAGGAAACTACAAGACCCAAGTTATGTATAAAAATAAAGATATGAGCAGATATCAAAGAACTTGAAAACAAAACAATAGAAAAAATTAAATCAAAAGCACATTCTTTGTTAACATCAATAAAACTGATAAACTCTAGCCAGTGAACAAGGAAATGAGTAAACTTGAAGTTCTAGTAGCCAAGAATGAGAGAAGTAATTATCTCTATAAGCTCCACAGACACTAAAATTTAACGAGGGAATATTAGGAACAACACTGTTTTTGTCAACTCAGGCTGCTCACAGTTTTGAAGGCTGGACATCCCATACCAAGTGCCAGAATGGTCAGGGTTTTGGCAAATGCTCTCTTCATATTAAATAGTTCATAGATGGCTGCTTTCTTGCTATTTCATCACAAGATGGAGAAAAACCTAATGAACTCTCTAGTCTCTTCTTATAAAGGCAATAATTCCATTCCTGCAAGTTCTACCCTCATGATCTAATTATCTCCCAAAGACCTCACCTCCAAATATCAATTTGAAATTAGGGTTTCAACTTAAGAGTTTGGGGAAACACAAACATTCAGTCCACAGACAACACTAGCAACATAAATAGACAACATGAGGTAAATGGATCATCGTTTGAAAATACAAGTTGAGAAAACTTTCCTGAGAAGATTGAGATAATTTAAAAGTCCTAAATCTAATAAAGAGATTGTATTCGTGGTTAGAACCTATTATGAAAGAAAATGTCAAGTCTGGGTGGTTTTATTGGTGAACTCTACCAGATGTTTAAAGAAAAAAAAAATAACACAAATCTTACATAGTATCTACCAGAAAAGAGAAAAGGAAATACCAATTCATTTTATGATGTCAGTTTAGCCCTCATACCAAAATGAAAATAACAGTACAAGAAAATACAATCACATTGCAATATCAATAATAAACACAGATAATAAAATCCTCAACAAAATATTAGTAATTTAGTCTAGCAATAAATAAAAAACAAACATGGCAAAATGAGGTTAATCTGGGGAATGTAGTATTACAAATCAATATTAGAAAATCAATCAATATAATCCATGAAATCTACAGGCTTGAAAAAGCACATGATTACATGAGTACGTGAAATAAAGCATCTGACAAAAGTCAATATCCATTCATGACTGAAAAAAATCACAGAGCAGGAACCTTCTTTTACTTAGTAAATGGCAGCCACATAAAACATACAACTAACATCATACTTAATCGTGAAAGACGGAATGTTCCTACTTAAGGTTTAATCCAAGGCAAGGATGTCCATTCTCACCACTCCTACTCAGTATTATACAGAAATTCTATTAATCACAGTGAAACAAGGGAAAAAAAAAAAAAGCACTGAAATGGAAAGAAAGAAATGAAACTGTCCCTATTCATGAAAGACAAGATTTTCTATGTAGCAAATCCTAAATAATTTGTATAAGAGTTCCTAATGAGTTTAGCAAAGTCACTGAATAGAATGTGAACATCATAAAATCAATATGTTTTAATATATTATCAACAAACAAAGATATTTTTAGAGTCTCTTTCATGCTGCTGCTGCTAAGTCGCTTCAGTCGTGTCCGACTCTGTGCGACCCCATAAACGGCAGCCCACCAGGCTCCGCCATCCCTGGGATTCTCCAAGCAAGAACACTGGAGTGGGTTGCCATTTCCTTCTCCAATGCATGAAAGTGAAAACTGAAAGTGAAGTCACTGAGTTGTGTCCAACTCTCAGAGACCCCATGGANGTCGTGTCCGACTCTGTGCGACCCCATAAACGGCAGCCCACCAGGCTCCGCTGTCCCTGGGATTCTCCAAGCAAGAACACTGGAGTGGGTTGCCATTTCCTTCTCCAATGCATGAAAGTGAAAACTGAAAGTGAAGTCACTGAGTTGTGTCCAACTCTCAGAGACCCCATGGACTGCAGCCCACTAGGCTCCTCTGTCCACGGGATTTTCCAGGCAAGACTACTGGAGTGGGGTGCCATTGCCTTCTCCGTCTCTTTCATGAGTTCCCCCAAAATGAATTACTTAGGTATAAATCTAACAACACATGCATAGTAGATATATGTTGAAAACTATAAAATCCTAATGGAAGATGTCAAATAAGATCCAATATATATGGAAATATATTGTGTTCACCGACTGCAAGATTCAATATAATTAAGATGTCAATCCCAATAAAAATTCCTGCAGGATTTTTTTTAGATGTAGACAAACTAATCCTAATATTTGCATGTAAAGACCAAAGAATCAGTCAAAATAGTTATTATAAAGCTATAGCAATCAAGATTGTACATTATCATAAAAAGAATAGAAATAGATCAATGAAGAGAATAGAAAACCTAGGGGAAAATACCTACATAAGTGTGGTTAATTGATTTTTTTAAAAAATGAAAAGGCAATTCAATGGAGAAAGGAGAGTACTTTTAAGAAATGCTGCTTCAACATTTGTCCATTTGTTTTAAAAAAAGAAGACAGAGTAAAAAAAGTAATATCACAACCCATGTGTGCTACAAATTAACTCAAAATGAATTGTGGAATAAATTTTAAAATGTAGTTTTAAAACTCTTAGAAGAAACTAGGAAAAAAATAAACTATGCATCCTTCAGTCGGGCAAAAACTTCTTAAATATATTTCAACTTACATGTTTATTTAAGAAAATACCTGATATTTAGAAAATACATGTAACTTACAAATCAAGGAAAAGAAAACAAACAACTCAAGCAAAATATGGGCAAAAAGATAACAGCTACTTTAATGAGAAGATACATGGGTTACAAATGAGCACACAAAAAGATGTTGAATATTATTAGTTATTAATGAAATGCAAATTAATATCAAAATGCCATACTTACACACATCTGTTAGAATGCCTATAGTGAAAAACACCAATAATACTAAACGCTGGCTAGTAAGTGGAGCAACTGGAAACTATTGCTGGTGGGAAAATGGTATAGCTACTCAGGAAAAGACTTTGATCATTACTATCAACACTTTAAATATTTCATTCTACTCTCTTCTTTCCCAAATAGTTTCTGAGAAGTCAGGTGATTCAGGTGCAATACTTATCTGCGCTCCTCTATAGAAAAGGTGTTTTGTTGTTGTTGTTGTTTAAAAGAACTTTGCAGTATCTACTTTTAAGATTTTTTTCATTATTTTTGGTTTTCTAAATTTTCAAAACAATATACCTGGTTGTATCATCATCATCATCATCATTTTTAGCATTTTTGCTGCTTGGAGGGGCTCAAAGTAACGGACAATTGCACTCATCTCACAGGCTAGTAAATTAATGCTTAAAGTTCTCCAAGCCAGGCTTCAGCAATACGTAAATGGTGAACTTCCAGATGTTCAAGCTGATTTTAGAAAAGGCAGAGGAACCAGAGATCAAATTACCAATATTCACTGGATCATCGAAAAAGCAAGAGAGTTCCAGAAAAACATCTATTTCTGCCTTATTGACTATGTCAAAACCTTTGACTGTGTGGATCAGAATAAATTGTGGAAAATTCTGAAACAGATGGGTATACCAGACCACCTGACCTGCCTCTTGAGAAACCTGTATGCAGGTCAGGAAGCACCAGTTAGAACTGAACATGCNTGCCTTATTGACTATGTCAAAACCTTTGACTGTGTGGATCAGAATAAATTGTGGAAAATTCTGAAACAGATGGGTATACCAGACCACCTGACCTGCCTCTTGAGAAACCTGTATGCAGGTCAGGAAGCACCAGTTAGAACTGAACATGCAACAACAAACTGATTCCAAATAGGAAAAGGAGTACGTCAAGGCTGTATATTGTCACCCTGCTTATTTAACTTATATGCAGAGTACATCATGAGAAATGCTGGGCTGGAGGAAGTATAAGCTGGAGTCAAGACTGCCGGGAGAAATATCAAATATGCAGATGATACTACCCTTATGGCAGAAAGTGAAGAAGAACTAAAGAGCCTCTTGATGAAAGTGAAAGAGGAGAGTGAAAATGTTAGCTTAAAGCTCAAGATTCAGAAAACGAAGATCATGGCATCCAGTCCCTTCACTACATGGCAAATAGATGGGGAAACAGTGGCTGACTTTATTTTTAGGGGCTTCAAAATCACTGCAGATGGTGATTACAGCCATGAAACTAAAACACGCTTACTCTTTGGAAGGAAAGTCATGACCAACCTAGACAGCATATTGAAAAGCAGAGACATTACTTTGTCAATAAAGGTCCGTCTAGTCAAGGCTATAATTTTTCCAGTGGTCATGTATGGAGGTGAGAGTTGGACTATAAAGAAAACTGAGCGCTAAAGAATTGATGCTTTTGAACTGTGGTGTTGGAGAAGACTCTTGAGAGTCCCTTGGACTGCAAGGAGATCCAACCAGCCTATCCTAAATGAGATCAGTCCTGAGTGTTCATTGGTAGGACTGATGTTCAAGCTGAAATTCCAACACCTTGGCTACCTGATGAGAAGAGCTGACTCATCTGAAAAAACACTGATGCTGGGAAAGATTGAGGGCAGGAGGAGAAGGGGACGACAGGGGATGAGATGGTAGGATGGCATCACCAACTCAATGGACATGGGTTTGGGTGAACTCCAGGAATTGGTGAGGGACAGGGAGGCCTGGTGTGCTGAGGTTCATGGGGCCTCAAAGAGTTGGACATGACTGAGTGACTGAACTGAACTGAACTGCTTGGTATTCTCTGAACTTCGTGAATCTATGGTTTGATGACAGACATTAATGTTGGAAAGTTTTCAGTCATTATTGCTTCACATTTTTTGTTTCTTTCTCTCTTTATTCTTTCTGATACTCCTATTCTCCATATTTCTTCATATGTTACATCTTTTGTAGTTGTCACTTAGTCTCTGGACATTTTATTCTTTTTTGTTTGCTTGTTTCTTAAGTCATTTTTCTCTCTGCTTTTCAGTTCTGTAAGTTCCTATGTCATATCCACAAGCCCAGAGGTTCTTTCCTCAGCCATGGTCCTGCTATTAATGTAAGTCAATTAAAAACTTTCCTCATTACTATTAGATTATTTTGATCTCCAGCATTCATTATTTTTTTTCCCTAGAATTTTATCACCCTGCTTATATTGCCCATTTGTTTTTGCATACTGTTTTACCCATTTGGGTATTTAGGATATTAATCATAGTTGTTTTAACTCCCATACTTATAAATCCAATGGCCCTACCATATTGGAATCTGGTTGTGATGCTTTCTCTGTCTCTCTTAAATGCATAATTTTTTGTTGAAAGGTGGACCTGGTATGCCAGGTAAAAGAAATTGCAGTAAATAAGACTTTAGTAACATAGTGGCAAGGTGTCTGTCCAGGGAGAGGAAGTATTCTACAGTTCCATGATTCAGTTCAGTTCAGTTCAGTCACTCAGTCGTGTCCAACTCTTTGTGACCCCAAGAGCTGCAGCACACCAGGCCTCCCTGTTCATCACCAACTCCCAGAGCCTACTCAAACTTATGTCCATTGAGTCAGGGTGATACCATCCAACCATCTCATCCTCTGTCATCCACCTCTCCTCCTGCCCTCAATCTTTCCCAGCATCAGGGTCTTTTCAAATAAGTCAGCTATTCGCATCAGGTGGCCAAAGTATTGGAGTTTCAGTTTCAACATCAGTCCTTCCAACGAACACTCAGGACTGATCTCCTTTACGATGGACTGGTTGGATCTCCTTGCAGTCCAAGGGACTCTCAAGAGTCTTCTCCAACACCACAGTTCAAAAGCATCAATTCTTCGGCGTTTAGTCTTCTTCACAGTCCAACCACCATATGACCCAGCAATCCCACTCCTAGGCACATACTTTAGGAAACCAAAATTGAAAGAGACACATGTATCCCATTGTTCACTGTAGCACTATTTACAATAGCTAGAACATGGAAGCAAACTAGATGTCCATAGACAGATGAATGGATAAAGAAGTTTTGGTATATATACACAATGGAATACTACTCAGTCATAAATAGGAACACATATGAGTCAGTTCTAACAATGTGGATGAACCTAGAACCTATTATACAGAGTGAAGTGAGTCAGAAAGAGAAAGATAAATACTGTATTCTAACACATATATACAGAATCTAGAAAGATGGTACTGAAGAATTTACAGGGCAACAATGGAGAAACAGACATAGAGAATAGACTTATGGACATGGGGAGAGGGGAGAAGAGGGTAAGATGTATGGAAAGAGTAACATGGAAACTTACATTACTAAATATGAAAGAGATAGCCAATGGGAATTTGCTGTATGGTTCAGGAAATTCAAACAGGGGCTCTGTATCAACCTAGAGGGAGAGAGATGGGAGGGAGATGGAAGGGAGTTTCAAAAGGGAGGGGATATATGTATACCTATGGCTGATTCAACCTATGGTTAAGGTTTGACAGAAAACAGCAAAATTCTGTAAAGCAATTATCCTTCAGTAGAAAATAATTTAAAAAAATAAAATAAGCTGTGGAATATCCAGACAATATAATATTATTCAGCATTAAAAAGAAATGAGCTATCAAGTCATAAATAGACATGGAAGAACCTTAAATTCATATTGCTAAGTGAAAGAAACCAATTTTAAAAGGTACATATTATATGTTCCAATTATATGACATTTTAGAAAAGGCAAAACTATGGAGACAGTAAAAAGATTCATGGTTTCCATGGGTTTAGGGGGAGGGAGGAATGAACATGTGGAGCACAAGAGATATTTAGAGCAGTGAAACTATTCTGTATGGTACTATAGTGATGGATACTCATACATTTGTTGAAACTCATAGAAGATACAATATTGAATTCAATTGTTAACTATGGGCTTTGAGTGACATGTCAGTGCTAGTTCATCAGCTGTAACAAATGTACCATTTATTTGGTACATTCATTTGGTACATTGGGAGGTTGGTGAAGGGGTAGGTGGTTTATGAGAACTCTATACTTTCTGATCTTTGGAAGGAATGATGCTAAAGCTGAAACTCCAGTACTTTGGCCACCTCATGCGAAGAGCTGACTCATTGGAAAAGACTCTGATGCTGGGAGGGATTGGGGGCAGGAGGAGAAGGGGATGACTGAGGATGAGATGGCTGGATGGCATCACTGACTCGATGGATGTGAGTCTGAGTGAACTGCGGGAGTTGGTGATGGACAGGGAGGCCTGGCATGCTGCGATTCATGGGGTCGCAAAGAGTCGGACATGACAGAGCGACTGAACTGAACTGAACACTGCTCTGGGCTTCCCTGGTGGCTCAGAGGGTAAAGCGTCTGCCTGCAATGCAGAAGACTTGGGTTTGATCCCTGGGTCAGGAAGATCCCCTGGATAAGGAAATGGCAACCACTCTGGTACTCTTGTCGGGAAAATTACATGGACAGAGGAGTCTGTTAAGCCACAGTTCATGGGATCGCAAAGAGTCAGATACGACTGAGTGACTTCACTTCCACTTTCTAAAACTGCTCTAAATACAGTCATAAGTAAATAAATAAGGCATTTCAAGCTGTGAACACTTGTAGAGTGGATATGATAGGTAAGTTTCTCATCTGGGGCCCTCAGCAGATTTCTTGGGTTCTTTTTGACATGAAAATACTTTACATTTTTACACTGGAAACTATTCCTTCTGAGAGCATACAGCCATGTTCAGAACTGGGATAGCGACTCCAATGAGCCTGTACCCAGCCCCAGGAATTAGGTCACTGCTTCCAACCCAGGAGCCAGACAAGGTCTACGCAAAGGAGCTGGTGCAGCCAGGAGCTCTTAGTGTTCCATGGCCAGAAAGAACCGTACTGAAGAGTAAGGATCCTTGACCAGGCACAGTAACATGGGCTGTGATATATTAAGCGAAAACAAGAACTTTGCAAAGGAGCCTAAATGGGATGGTCCCAATTCCATTGGATCTTAGACAAGAGACATACCGATTGTTATCACTAGCTGTCTCAGGATGACAACCTAATGTGACTTTTATGCTCTGCTTTGTGCACCCCTACATTCTAAATTTTTTACAACAGACGTGTTATTTTTTAATCAAGGGCAAGAAAGAGAAAATATGAGAGAGAAAGGCCATCCATCAACAGAGTCCACCGAGGGTTTGGGTTTATCAAGATGAAAAATGACCAGCAAAAAACCCCTCATACATCCAGCTTAGAGCTAGCTTCTGAGGGCTGGGATACACTTGTGTTAAAAGGAAAACGGTACACATGAGAACATAAACCCATATGTATCGTTTTTAAGCCAGTTACTTGGGCCACAGCAGTAAGGATCTGCCCAGTTCACATGCAGGAGAAGAGAATCAAAAGAGCACAAAGTATTTGAATGTAGCAGGTTTCCCCATCAATGCCCAACCTCTTTGTGTGTGGCAGGAAAAGTCTCTCTCTAAAGCTAAGGGCAAGAATGGTGGTGTCTATAGTCCCCAGACAGATACAGATGAGACAACCGCAATTATGGGCCTGAGGATTTAAATCTTAATTGGTTGAGAGTAGGGAGGTGAGGGGAGGGGAGAGAAATCAAATAAATCTGAACCACAGCCAGGGATCAAAACCTAATACCTTCTCCTAGATGTGATGTCTCTTCCAGGAGACTGTTAACACCTCGTAACTTAACTGACACCCACAAGGGAAACACACAATAATCCACACACCCAAAAGTGATCACAGCCTCTGGAGCAGGACAGAGAATTCTTTCAGAAAGTCACAGCAGTGAAGAAGTAAGAGAAAAAGGAGATATTTCTTAAATGTCCCTCAATATTTCTGAGTGTGGTTTCTCCTTTCAAATTCTGTTTCCTGGAACGCACATTTTTGTATTTTAGTGAAGGGCTCCTGTTTGATGTGTGAGGTAGTGGGTTTCTGTCTAGGGGGCTGGATGAGAAGTTGAGGATGGGCTGTGAATTCCAACCAAGAGTTGCCAGGTCCACAAAGAGGTGCTGCCAGCCCTCGTCCTAACACGGTGAGAAACATCCTGAGTCAAGGTCACTGCTGAGGTTGCAACTCTCAGTTGAAGGCCAGATCTGTGAAGCCAAGCAGGTATCATTCTATCTTGGGCCTACTTTAAAAAAAATAATAACTAGAGGGACGTCTCTGGTGCTCCAGTGGCTAAGACTCTGTGTTCCCAATGCAAGGGCCCAGGTTCGATCCCTGGTCAGGGAACTAGATCCCACACTGCTGCAACTAAGACATCGCATGCCACAACTAAAGATCCTGCATGCCGCAACTAACACCCAGTGCAGCCAAATAAACAAACACATTTAAAAAAATAACCAGAGCTTAGGAATTCTCAGAAGTCACGTGAATTGACAAGATATTAGGGGTTGGAGAAGGAGGGTTAGGGTTAACTCTGTGTTTAATAATGGTCTTCTAGATTTTTATGATGTATGAATAACATTGATAGTCACATATCCTGTATCTTGCACAATGAAGTTGAATGGGAAGTAATAGTGTCACTTCCATTTTATGTGAAGAAACTAAGCTTTGGGGAAAATTATTTCCTCAAGTTGGTGAGCTAGTTAAGGGACAGAGCTGGGATACGAACCCAGATCTTCTCACGCAGAATCCTGTCCACACTGCCTGCCCTAGGGCAGCTGTCAGAGCACGAAGAGTCTAGAGTTACTTCCAAGCAGAAACTCACGAACAGGGCTTGCGACGGGAGCCTGGACAGTCTGGGAGTCTCTTTCAGGACAGGGGTCCTGCCCTGTTTTCCTCCGTTTCAGGGGCTGATATATGGAAGACTCGTCATGAACGGTGGGTGAAGGAGGAAAATGGGTCAGGAACACCGGAGGTACCCAGTGGGACTCAGTGCCAGCTCACAGACTAATGAGTTTTGGTGAATCAGCATCATTCCCACCAGGGGCTCCATTAGAAGGAAAGCAATGAAGCCTTCCACAGCAGCTGCAGCCCCATGGCTGAAGCTGTGGGCATATGTTATCTACCCTCCTTACCCTTCGAGGACTTTCGGAAACAACCTTGGGGCACCTTGGAGGTCAGGGCTGGGGCAAGTAGAGAGGGAGGAGGGAGACTTGAGCCACTGAAGACTGAAGCAGGTGATGTTTGAATTACTTTTGTGTTTAAAGATAGGATCATAGCTGAACTTACCAACCTATAGTGGGCATCTTTCTAAACTAGTAAAAATATACACCTCTATCAGCACGGTAAATAGCTATATTGTTCTTCACAATATATAAGAATACAATAATTTATTTATCTGACACCCTTTTGAGCTGTCACCCTTATATAGCTTCCTCTTTTTTTCTCTATTATAGTCATGCTACTGTGAACATCCCTTCAAACACCATTTTCAAACTTAATAAAAAGGATTGGATAATCAGAAGAGAAAAAGTGGGTTTCACCTTGAAGAGGAGAACTGGGGCAGGCTTCATGGCACACAAGAAGTGTGAGTTGACCTGCTGGTTAGGCACAGAGACTGTGAGATGACGATGAGAAACAGGCAATCCAAGGAACCGGCTGAACTCGAGCAAGGGGTTTGGATGGACTCCGGGAGCTGGTGATGGACATGGAGGCCTGGCGTGCTGCTGTTCATGGGGTTGCAAAGAGTTGGACACGACCGTGCAACTGAACTGAGAACAAGGAGACAAAGGCAGGAAAGCATGAGGTGCCCACAGAGAATGAGAACACTGTGTGATGAGATTGGAGCACACAGTGAATGAAGCAGAGGGCCTGGAAATCGGATTCCTGAGTATATTTGGACAGAAGTGAGGAGGACTTGAACCATCCGGCAAAGGGATTTATTACTGTAGACCAACAAGATCATGTTCATCATCTTATAGGTAATTCAAAGTCAATTCTCCTGTTAATAATCACAATGAAAAAAGAATGCCCTTGATTCCAGACTGGAAGATTTAAAAGAAAATTCAGACCCAAAAGTTCAGTGAGATATGCATGGAAGAACTTGGCATGGACTTGTCACATAGCTAAGTGTTTAAGAAAAGCTGACTCAGTCTCAAAACAAGAGGTAATTTTTAATTTCTGGGATTCTGAACTGAGAAACTTAACGTTTTTCATGTTGACTTTACTCTGCCTGTTTTGTGATTTTAGTTTCCAATAAAGTCACATGGGGAGAAGACACACTTGCTTCAAGAAGGAAAAGCCCCACACATCGTGGCTCCTGGAATTAGTTTTCAGATTGTTTATCTCTTTAGTATTCAAACTCTCACCATCTGATCGTCAAATTCACGCCAGTCTAAACTGGCCTATGATTTTTTTTTTTTCTGTGTTTGGAGTTTATATTAGAAATTAAGATTTACTACATTTGCAGACCATTTTTAGCCTTTTTATGAAAAAAGTGGAGGCAATAAAGACCCACTTGTCCAATGTGTCATTTTCAACACAGTGGGCAAGCGGTGGGTGGCAGCTTTATTTATCACTGCCCGCTTGCTGGAGTGCTGGTAAATGGAATTGCTTGCTCTGCCAAGCACATGGGGAATAAGCACAGCAGTGAGGCTGGGTTTTTATAGCAGCTCTGTGATCTTGAATTATGAAAGGATTAGACAAGATTTGAGAGAAGGTAGCCTCTGTTGTTTTTCTTCCCTCTTTTGTAAAGATTTGAGGGTGAGGAAAAGCCTAGTATAAAGACAATTTAGAAAGTCCACCAGATGATGGTCTTTGGAAAATGGGTTGGGAGATTTCTGATTTATTTCCTCTGGTTAACAGCCAAGTCGGAAATCACGATGCAAATAATGACTTCTCTCTCTAGAGTGAGGAATTCGTTAGTATTTGACCCAAAGTCCTGCTGTGGCCCTGAAGCACAGCTTTCACCGCCAAGCTTAAGGCCCACATTCTATTCTGTTTTCATGCATCTGAGTTGAAGCCCAGGTCTGCCTAGCAACGTTATTAGTCAGTGAACTCTATTTTTTGGAGGTGCTTATCATTTCTAAATTTTATCAAACCCAATTGGTCTGCAAGCTGATAGTTTTTGGATATCTTTGTCTAGGAAGCTGTGGATGCCACTAGTACTATTTTTGGCCAACTCCCTACCTGCCTAACCTTTAGACCATGCCCACAGGTCCCTCTCTGCACATCCCATTATCCTCTGGTGCCTCTTCAAGGCAGGCCCAACCGAAGCCGACATCCCAACGTCCCAGGAGCCTTATTCAGGGGCTTTAGTGCAATGAGAGGCTCTTCCTGAAGTTCCAGCCTCCCTCTCCATCCTCTGCAGCAGCCACCAAGCTTCTTGAATATGTCATGCTCTATCTTATTCCTAGGACAGAAATAACGGCTGGGTCCCTTGGAAAGAAAAACCCATCTGTCTCAGTCAGTAGGAGCTCTCATAACAAAATACCACAGACTGGGTGGCTTAAACAACAGAAATTCATTCCCTGCAGTTCTGGAGGCTGGAAGTCCAAGGTCAGGGTGCCAGCATGGTTGGATTCTACTGAGGACTCTCTTCTTGACTTGCAGATGGCTGCCTTCCTGCTCTGTCCTCACAGGGTGAAGAGGAGAGAAATCTCTCTTCCTCTTCTTAGGAAGACACTAATCCCACCATGAAGGTCCCACTCTCATGACCTCATCCAACTCCACCTTCCAAAGCCCCTATCTCCGAATACCACATTGAAGGTTAAGGCTTCAGCTTATGAATTTGGGGGGCGATAGAAAACATTTGGTTCATGACCATCGAATACGCTTTGCTTTAGCACTTGATACTTCTGTCGGGAGAGTTTCCTAAAATGCCCAAGACTATGTTCTTTCACACTATCCCATGTTTATCCTGGTACTGACCACACTGTATTGCAACTGTTGGTACACCTATGACGTCTTCTCCTACTGGACTGAACTCTTTGACGGCAGAAAGTGTGTGTTATTCAAAGATGGGTCCCTTCTACCCAACATAAAACCATGCATATAGTCAGTATTTAAATGCCTGTTGCGTAACTGCATTAGTCAGGGTAATGTTAGTTGTTTGAACAAAATTTAAGGCAGAGAAGTTTGGACTTTCCTGGCACTCTAGTGGTTATTTAAGACTCCGAGCTTCCATCGAAGGGGGCGTGGGTTTGATCACTGGTCCGGAAACTAAGATCTCACATGCCGAGAGTGGCATGGCAAAAAAAAAAAAAGACACAAATTTGTTTCTCATGCATGTAACAATCCAGTGCAGATTTTCAGCAGGCAGCCTTCCACAGGGTGGTTGAAGACTCAGATTCCTTCCACTGGGTGGCTCTAGACCTTTAGGGTATTTCAGTCAGCAGATGGGAAGAAAAGATGAAAATGATATACCTGCTTCATGATTATTTCTGCCTGGAAGTGACATGCTTCTTGTTCAAGCATATCACATTGGTATGAAATGGCCCCAGCTAGATGAAAGGGGTGAAAGGATGGTGGAAAGCAGGCTGAGAAATACGAACCTCATGGGCAGCTGCTTCCAAACAATCAACCTTTACTATGGGATGAATGAATGAATGAAAGAATGAAATCAAAGATATGGTATAGTGGAAAGAATGCAGGAATGTGGTGACCAAGAGGGAAGTATATTAAATCCCCAAACACTTTGATTTTATAAAAGCAAGAGGTCCAAACTAGATAACTTAAATCCTAATTAAATTATCTGACCCTCAATTACACAACTATTTAGTGAAAGGCATGGTCCCATGGATGGAAGAGCAGGGCAGGCTACAGTCCATAGGGTCGCAAAGAGTCAAACACGACTGAGCCACTAATGCATTCAACGCATGGCGATTAAACTCGTGACTTTGGTCCTTATCCTAGTTTGTTGAATGCAAAAGTCACTCCTCTCCACATCTCTATGAATCTGTATCATCATCTGTAAAATGAGAGTTTTGTGCCAAAGTTTCGGGACCACAACCAAGAACTTAGAGGCTTATCCTGAAAATGAAAGAAAGTGAAAGTCACTCAGTCGTGTCCAATTCTTTGTGACCCCATGGACTATAGTCCATGGCATTCTCCAGACCACAATATTGGAGCAGATAGCCTTTCCCTTCTCCAGGGAATCTTCCCAGCCCAGGGATGGACCCAGGTCTCCTGCATTGCAGGCAAATTCTTTACCAACTGAGGCACAAGGGAAGCCCTATTCTGAAAATGGTACAGTTCAAATCCCTGGAATCACACTGACAACCAGTTTAGAAGAGAAAATGCAATCCATGGATCAGCTGCTTTATCTGCACATCCTCTGTGCTGTGCTTAGTCACTCAGTTGTGTCTGACTCTTTGTGACCCCATGATTGTAGCCCACCAGGTTCCTCTGTCCATGGGGATTCTCCAGGCAAGAATATTGGAGCGGGTTGCCATGCCCTCCTCCAGGGGATCTTCCCAACTCAGGGCTTGAACCCACATCTCCCACATTGCAGACAGATTCTTTGCCATCTGAGCCACTAGGGAAGCCCTTCAATGAAATGAACTACATGTGAAAGTGTTTAGAATCAGGCAGACAGAACACTGTTTATATATCTTTATTCATTCAAAAGTAGTCTGGGTTTGCTCTGAGGTCAATGAGCATGGCCTGAACGCCTGTGTCACTCCTCAGGCAGACCTTAGACCATCACACAGTGAGAATGAGAATGACTGTTTCTCAGTTATTGGAGATATGAATTTGACAGCTGATGGTTTTCTGATTGCTGATACCAACTCTGTTCTTTCCCTTTAAACAATTCTAACCAAGCATTTCATGCTATTCAGATGTACTTGAAGTCTCAAATTTTAAAACAACTGGGAAGAAAAGATTAAAAAGGGCTGAAGAGCATACTGATTTCATTAGAAGCCTGTTTTAGGAAATTATAAAAAAAAAACTTCTGTGATAGAAGTTTTCAAATGGGAACAAACTTACTAGTCATTTTTCAGAAGTTACTGAGAAACTGCAAGTGTTTTTTGGCCCTAAGACTTTATTTTTAGAATCTCACATAGTAAATCTCAGCTAGTAAAGAATCCACCTGCAATGTGGGAGACCTGGGTTTGATCCCTGGGAAGATCCCCAGCTTGGGAAGATTCCCTGGAGAAGGGAACAGCTAGTCACTCCAGTATTCTTGCCTAGAGAATCCCATGGACAGAGAAGCTTGGCAGGCTACAGTCCGTAGGGTTGCAAAGAGTTAAACATGACTGAGCGACTAACACTTTCAGTTTTCACTTAGTTGTCAAAGTACAAATCAGTAAGAATGTGTCCTAGAACTTTAATAAGTTTTTATTTTCAATTAGATCATTATATTTCCTCAAGAGAAAAAGAAGGGATCCCTAGTGTTCTGAAGGCTGTACTTTCTTTCCCATGCATACGTCTCAATAAACATAACCAAATAAACATAAGTATCTCTTATATACCCCCCAGACTGTGGGAGTATCTCTTAGATACCTCTCTGTGACATCCTGTTCTGACTTACGTGTCTTACTTCCTTGTCCTAGTTCTCTTTTTTTCCCCTCTGTATCCCTTGGGAAGAAAGTCTTCATCCTGAGGATGGCAAAAGGGTGGCAGAAAAATGATGCTACTTTGCAAATAACTGGCAAAGCACTCCCTAGGTTCCACCCGCCAGGGGAGGCCTCCCTGCCCTACCTCAGCCCAACACTGCCATTTCACACAATTTACCTTCCACCCCAAATCTGGAGCACCAGTCTATAAAGAACAAAGGGAAAAGCAAGCTGTCCCTTAAAGAATTAAGGACTCTTAATTCTTTTTCAGGGTATAAAGCAACATGTTACTGTGACTTTTGACCTCCAGGGGTTGGATTAGATGATTTTCCACATGGTTTATTGTGAAAGGTTTTATTGCGCATTCACCTCACCGATCCCCTAACAATTTAAATGCCATAAAAATGGCTAACATATGTGGCAGGTTTTAAAAATGTCCATCCACCAAATGGATTTGCTTCTCATGCGGCCACCCAGAGCTGGCAGCATTTCCTCCACACACCTAGAGAAGGTTCTAAGCGGGAGGGTAGCGTCACTCTGATGAGCTGTAATCAATGTGGCTTCCAGGGCAGAGGTGACAGACTTTCTGCCTCTCTGACCCTCAGAGACACATCTTGGTTAGCTTTTTTTTTTTTTTTTCCCCTCAATACTGGTGGGAGCTTTATTTGTCTGCTTGCTTTTCTTCTTTGGGAAGTAGGTTTTTTAAAGCATTTCTCTGTGGGTCACAAAAAATCTGTACTCCTAGATTCCATGAAGGTAGAATGAATTAACTTGGCCCACAGCCACTGTCTCAGTGGGCTATTTCAATTCTCATGCTCTCCCAAGTGTTCTCATTTGTAAGCTACCAACATTACTAACCTACCTGTTAAAAAACACAGGAAGAGCATTTATCGTGATTTACTAGGAGCAATGCAGTCTTCTCCTTAGCAGGACGTCATTGTCTTTATATCCATTAGCTAGCAACAACAATACAAAAAAAAAGTTACATACATGGATGCACTTCTCTCTTCATAACAGATGTGACTTCTCAAAGCAAGACTGCCTGCTGAAAATTCCTTCAAGGTCTAGTTAATTAATGCCTTCTTCGTAGAGCCAATGATCGGGTATGATTTCTGTCTCGACCTCTTTTTTGGCACTCATCATAGCGTCCTCTAGATATCCCTAGGGACCTAAAAGGAAGCCTCATAAGGGTCTGAGAACCAGCCCATTAACAGTGGTCCCCTGTCTTTCTTCAGCACTGGTTTCCCCCTGTCTGCGTACAATCCAGCCTGAAGAGGACACTACTCGTCAGAAGAACACTTTTATCTGTCCGTGGGTGCCAGCCAGCTATATACTCCAGGCACCAGAAGGAAGCTGGAGGTCAAGGAAGGCCTCCTCCCGTCCCCTCAGAGCCTCGCCTTGTCACGTGGCTTGGGCATCTCCACTGAGGACCAGTGAAGTTTCACTTGGGCAGCTTCATCAGCTTCTGATCTTCAGCCCTCATTCCACAGTGGCTTTAAATTAATCTAAAGGACCATCGATGGTTCTTCCATTTTTCATCCTCTTGGCTCAACTGGTATTTATGATTCCCATCTCTCTCCCCTTTAATAACAGCAGGGGGGAGGGAAACATCCTTTTAGAAGTTAGTAGCAGAGCTCACCACGTGAAGATTTGTCTTTTGTTTACCAAAACATTCCAATACACCATTTTGGTTGAAGCAAGATGGTCCTCAGGACATAGGTGGGATGGAGACAAGAAGTTTATAAAGTGAGAATTTTTTAGTTTCTAGGAGCAGTGCTGGAGGAATGGGGTGCCCAGGAAAGAGGATAAGCTAGGAAAGATGAGAAGGGATGGCCCAGCAACAGAAGGGAAAGGATGATTCAAGGAAAAGAGAAAGTGAATGAGAAATACAGTGAAGGACATGACAGATGGACTTCTTAGAATAGGACTGGTTAATGTTTTCAATATAAAGTTGTTTATTCTGTTCTGGACATCAGTCTCCTATTAAAAGAAGCAGGATTAAATCTGTTCAGTGAAACAAGCTACAGGTTTAAAAATAATGGTCATTATTAATAAATGAAGATCATCTAAATTAGTTCAAAACAGCAAACTATGTTGCACCTATTGTTGTTGTTTAATTGCTAAGTCTTGTCCAACTCTTTGCACCGCCCTGGAGTGCAGCCCACCAGGCCTTTCTGTCCATGGGATTTCCCAGGCAAGAACATTAGAGTGGGTTGCCATTTCCTTCTCCAGGGGATCTCCCCGACCCTGGAATCAAACTCGTGTTTCCTGTATTGGCAGGCGGCCTTTACCACTTAGCCACCAGACAAGCCCACGCCATACATACAGGCACCCAAACAAACTCAATTTCTTTTCCACACACACCTATACGTTGTATCTAGGATAAGAGACAGAGTTTTACAGCTTCTCTTTAACACAGTTATTCTCACGTATAGCCCCCTCTTCAGAGTTTCTCCTACTCAGTACCTGCTGGGAACGGAATCTGGGAGAGAGTAAGGAAAATAAGCGTATTCCATATTTGATAAGACCATAAACCTAAAGGCTTCCCTTGTAGCTCAGTTGGTAAAGAATCTGCCTTCAATGCAGGAGACCCAGGTTGGGAAGATCCCCTGGAGAAGTAAATGGCAACCCACTCCAGTATTCTTGCCTGGAGAATCCCATGGACAGAGGAGCCTGGCAGGCTATGGTCCATGGGGTTGCAAGAGTTGGACACCACTTAGCGACTAAACCACATAAACCTAAAGAGGGGATATGCAACAAGGAGTAATATACAAGAGAAACCAAGAATTCAGGGGAAGTGAGAAATCTGAGTACAAAACATTGGGGTGGAGTAGGGTCTCCAGATAAAATAAGGAATGCCCAATTAAATCTGAATTTCAGATAAACAAATTACTTTTTATGTCCCAAATATACTTCTCCTTATACTAGGTGCCCTTAGCTGTATTTGAGGAATTTGGAAGACCTAGAGTAGGAGAGTTCTGGACCCTCAGAAGTAAAAATCATTTAAAATGTCATAGAAGAGTATGGCTTGGATACAGGGAACGTCTCGGTCAAATAACATTGTACATTTTCAGAAGTGCTGTGTTTAGAGTCAGGCTCAAAGTCCTTCACAAATTTGAATAAGTTACATGGCTTTTCAGACTATGAAACACATAATGTGAATATTCGCTCTCAACATCAACACTAACCATGAAAACGTCAAGGAGGTCCTAACACCACTCTCTTACCGTCAAAAAAACCCACTGGCTATTCTATCTCTAAAGGCAATTACTATTTAAACCCTTAAACTTATAGCAAAAATAATTACTAGAGAGGCAAGTGAATAGTTCCCCGCTCAGCTCCTTCCCTATAGGGTAAACAGAATGAAACGTAGCCCAGGGACCCTTACCTAACAAAACTAGGCCAGCTTAGTTACCATATAGTCAAGCAGGGCCCTGTCCACTCTCCTACTACCCGATTTTATCAGGCAATAACAACTGTGCTCTTAAAATGTTCAACTTTCCAAAAGATCCAAGCCATCCTCAGTGCAATGTGAAACAATAGGAAATACTTTTCAATTAAAGAAAAAGGTTATTACAAATGTGCTTAATAAAATACAAGGTAAATGCACTTAATAAAGTTACAGCTTCAAGTGAAATGCAGGAAACCTCTTTCATTTTTATTAAAGCTGGATTTACTGCTTTGGTTTATTGGTTTGCAGTCTCAGAACTTAATTTAGACTCTAGATGATTTGCTCAAAGGAAAATAGATGGGTCTGCTGTGTGTTGGCCTATCCTAGCCAAGTGGTTGTGATAGAGGTACTAAGTAATCAGGGCCTGTGTCACATGTCCTAAACATACAAAAGCCACTCAAAGAAATCTTTCCACTTACACCAGGTTTCAGCAGGATGAACTTTCTACAAATATACCAGGTGAGGTTTTTTCTTTTCACATTTGCACTGCAATTCTACCTCTCCCTCAGATCTGCTAGCTTGAATCCTACTGAATCTTAAAGGCTTGTCCGCAGGATCAGCCCACTTCTCCAGCCTGTCAGTTCTCAGTGGGTGCTGCACTTCTCCAAGGCGGCACTTCGAATATTTGTGGGGATGCTCTTCTGGTGTTAGTGTGATTAAGCACTTATATATATTACACTACATGCCATTTTACTGGAAACCATTTTTCATCTATTTCCTCTTTATATTACAGTAGGGATGATATGTTGATTTTTTAAAAATTAAGTATGGAAGGAAAAGTAAAAGACTAAGAAGAATCATGACACTTTGCTTCTGAAAAAGGAAAGTACAGAGGGGTTTTTTCCCCAACCACCTATAGATTTTTAATGAAGCTACGGAAATTAAGACCATGTTATGTTGGTTGAAAACTTGATAAACTGACAGTGGAAAAGAATAAAAAGCCCAGAATCAGGCCTATAGAACTTTGTCTATTATACAAGAAGCATGCCAAATTGACGTGGATTGAGAGACTTCAGTAAATAGAACTGAGAAAACAGGGTTATCTATTTGGGAAAAGAACCAAGCTGAATTTCTTTCTCACATCATACACAAAAATCAACTCCAGATGGATTAAACATTTAAGTGCAGAAACAAAACTTTAAAAATATATGTGTGAATATAATTTAGCCATAGAGTAGGGAAAAATTTTTAAACAAAACATAAAAAGCACTGACTATAAAAGGAAAAGGAATAAATTTGACTACATTAAACTTAAGTACTTTATCTTAAAGAAAGTGAAACATTACAAACTAGCACAAGATGTTTGCAATTCACATAACTGATAAAGGATTAGTATCAAAGTACATAAAGAACTCCTAAATATCAATTAAAAAACACACACTAACATGAGCTGAAGAATTGATGCTTTTGAACTGTGGTGTTGGAGAAGACTCTTGAGAGTTTCTTGGACTGCAAGATCAAACCAGTCAATCCTAAAGGAAATCAGACCTGAATATTCATTGGGAGGACTGATGCTGAAGCTGAAACTCCAATACTTTGCCCACCTGATGCGAAGAGCTGACTCACTGGAAAAGAGCCTGATGCTGGGGAAGATTGAAGGCAAGAGAAGGGGACGACAGAGGATGAGATGGCTGGATGGCATCACCAACTCAATGGACATGAGTTTGAGCAAGCTCCGGGAGTTGGTGACAGACAGGGAAGCCTGGCGAGCTGCAGTCTATGGGGTCCCAAAGATTCGGACGCAACTGAGTGACTGAACTGAACTGACAGTTGAACTTTGCAGTTTGATATTAGAATACGTTCTTAAATAAATGTGGTTATGTTATACACCATTTTAATGTACATTTCTCCCTTTATGTTTTTCTGCCAATGATTTATTACTTGCTGTTTATTTTATATTTATTTAGACTATAGAAATGATGTTAGACAAGAAGCAAATTCAACCAATTTTCTTATTTGAGTTCAAAACGGGTCATAAAGCAGTGGACACAACTTGCAACATCAACAACGCATTTGGCCCGGGAACTGCTAATGACCATGGAGTGCAGCAGGGTTCAAGAAGTTTTGCAAAGGAGATGAGAGCCTTGAAGATGAAGTATATAGTAGCCAGCAACTGGAAGTTGACAACCAACTGAGAGCATCATCTATGCTGATCCTCTTACAACTACACAAGAAATTGCCCAAGAACTCAATGTCAACCATTCTGTGGTTGATTAGTATTTGAAGCAAAGAGAAAAGGTGAAAAAACTCATGCCTCACGAGCTGACCAAACATGAAAAAAATCATCATTCTGAAATGTTGACTTCTCTTATTCTACACAACAATGACGAACCATTTCTCAATCGGACTCTGATATGCAACAAAAAGGTGGATTTTATACAATAACCAGAGATGACTAGCTTAGTAGTTGGACCAAGAAGAAGTTCCAAAGCACATTTCAAAGCCAAACTTGCACCAAAAGAGGTTATGGTCACTGTTTGTTGGTCCGCTGCTGGTTTGATCCACTACAACTTTCTGAATCCCAGGTGAAACCATTACAGCTGAGAAGTATGCTCGGCAAATTGATAAGATTCAGCAAAAACTGCAACGCCCGCAGCCGGCACTGGTCAACAGAAAGAGCCCAATTCTTCTCCATGACAATACCTGACCCCACTTTGCACAACCAACACTTTAAAAGTTGAACAAATTGGCCTAGGAAGTGTTGCCTTATCCTCCATATTTGCCTGATCTCTTGCTAACAAACTACCACTTCTTCAAACATCCCGGCAGCCTTTTGCAGGGAAAACACTTCCACAACCAGCAGGAGGCAGAAAATGCTTTCCAAGAATGCTGAATCCCGAAGTCTGGAATTCTATGCCATGAGAATAAACAAACTAATTTGTTGGCAAAAATGTGCTGACTGCAATGGCTCCTATTTTGATTAATAAAGATATATTTGAGCCTAGTTGTAATGATTTAAAATTTCTGGTCCAAAACAGCAATTACTTCTATACCAACCTAATATACACTGCTAGTGGAAATTAAATTAGAGCAACTATTGTGGAAAACAGTTGATTTTATCTACTAAAGTTAAAACATATTAGTACTCTAATGACACAATAATTCCACTTCTAGGTTTATATACAAGAAAACTCCTAGACATACATGCCAAGAGCTGTGTACAAAAATGTCCACAGCAGCACTTTCCAAATAATAACGATTGTATTTAGAAAAACGGAAATGCCCATTGACAGAAGAGTGAGTAAATCATGGGATATATATTCACACGATGTTATACAGTGGAGGAGCTGAAACCACTGAACCACACTGCCACATGCAACAATACAGATGAATGCTAGAATTACAATATTAACTGAAAATAGAACATGCTATGTAAGCTTTTTTTCTTAAGGCTGAAACAATTAAAATGAGAATGTTTAAGAAATTCATAGATTCAATGAAGTTATATAAGAAAGGAAGCAAGACACAACCAATATGGAATTCAGGGTAATGGTTACCTAAAACAAGGAGACAAGAAGATGACAGGGAGTGATCTGTATCTCCAGGGTCAGATGGAGGTTACAGTGAAGGTCTTGTCTTTTCTGGTGGGTGGTGGTTTCAATGGTGATTATCACATTATTTAAAATACCTAGCTAAACAAACAGAAGACTAGAAGAGGACCATACACAGACCAATAATGGAGAGTGTGTCAATGACCAAGGATTATGGTTAGTTATTTCATACACCTACAATTTAAGAGAAATAAGGAAAGAAAAATGAGGCAAGAGAGAAAATAAATTATGCATGTAGGATGTTACATATTATATATAAACTTCATTTCAAAACAGTAAAGAAGGCCTTGGACAATACTTATTATAAAAGGGAGGAGCAAGGTATCTGATAGGGTTGCAAAACACTGCTCCAGCCAAATGAGGTTCATTGTTACTATAAACTCTGAACCTCCCTGTCATATCATTCTTGCATGCATGCGTGCTTAGTCACTTCAGTCGTATCCAACTCTTTGTGGCCCTGTGGATTGTAGCCTGCCAAGCTCCCCTGTGCATGTGGTTCTCCAGGCAAGAATCCTGGAGTGGGTTGCCGTGCCCTCCTCCAGGGGATCTTCCCAACCCAGGGACTGAACTCACATCTGTCTGGCAGATTCTGCATCTGTTGGGCAGATTCTGCATTGGCAGGCAGGTTCTTTACCACTAGTACCATCTGGGTAGCCCTATATCATTCTTAAAGCACTGCGTATGCTGCCTGGCTTATGATTTTTTTAAAAATGTATTCATAGTATCTCCCCTGGACTGTATGTATGCTCCTTGAAGATTCTGGACTCTCCACAAAATGCAGTGCCTTGGGTAAAGTAAGCACTCATTAATTTGTTGAATGAACAAAATATAATTAATTTGGTGCTTTAATTTATGTCAGATAACAGCCCTTCACATTCTGGAGTTTATCTGAACTCAGGAATACAACATCTGAAGTATCAGGAGAACATCTACTCCTGGATGGCAGATGTTTAACTCAGTAAATTTGTCCCATTTGTTTAAGCCCAAAATACTCTGATTCCAAAGAAATCTCAATAGCTCCATATATGTAATAATAATAAAGTACATTATGTATTTACTACAGGCCAGTGTGTGTATGTGTGCTAATTCGCTTCAGTCTTATCCAACTCTTTGCGACCCTATAGACTGTAGCCTGCCAGACTCCCCTGTCCATGGGATTCTCCAAACAAGAATACTGGAGTGAGTTGCCATGCCCTCCTCCAGGGGATCTTCCCGAACCAGGGATCAAACCTGTGTCTCTTACGTCTCCTGCTTTGGCAGGCAGGTTCTTTAGGAGTCCACTGTGGGCCAGACGCTTTGTATTATCTTGAATAAAGAAATGATTTTGGTCTCTTTTACCAATAAAGAAGCTGTGATTCAGTGAGGCTAAGAACCTTTTCCACGTCTACATTGTTGGTATGGCAGAACAGTGACTGGTCTTCAGGTGGTTTTATACCAAACTAGCCTTTTTCAAATATGTTATGCCACCTATGGACATCTTCATGTCTTAATCAATTTTTGGTTTATTTCTTTGCTTTGTTGTTATTATAAGTCTTTTACATATAGAAGGTAAAGTCTCCAGGGTTCCATTTGCCAAGGCCAGAGAAGGACAAAAGTTAAAGGTTTCAAGAGGTTCCCACAGGAAAACTCTTAAATAAGAAGAGAGATAAAATGCCTTAAAATCTTTGTAAGAGTTCCAGACATGAGGGAAAGCCATATAGGAATGTTGCAAATCTAGAAGAGAGACGGTGGTGGCAGAAACCAGAGCAATGGCAGTAGAAATTGGAGAGAAGTATAGAGCTGAGCTATTTCAGAGGCAGAACTGTCAGAACTTGAGTCTCTGGACGTGAGGAATGTGGGGGCAGGAAGCTTGAAGGACAGGCTTGACATCTGAGTTGGTCTCTTAGTCCACCAGCACAGGCCCTGGATGTGTATTCTGTAACTCTCCGCAGAGAAAGTCTTAAAAAGCAATATGCTACTTTTCAACAGGATAGCTGGTTATCAACACCATCATGGATGGCTCTCTGATGGAAAAACATTTTGGAGGCTTCGCATGTCAGAAAACGTGTTCAGAGGCTGATGATATTTTTGTTTTAGGAATATCATCTTTTAACCATATATTCAAAGACCTTTCCCATCCAATTTATTATGTTCATGGCTGTACTGGAGAAATGAAAACAAGCACAGGCAGGATATATGTGAATATGAAGGGTACCAGTCTTGGAAGAAAGAAATGATACCATGAATCATTGCCTATTAGAACTAAGAACAGTGAAAAAAATGCTGAAATGAACTGGTTTGGGTAGCAGCCCCAGCAGTGCATTCCATAGCACCCTCTTAACTGCAGGGAGTGAATATTTCAATGGCAGTACACAAAGTTGTGTGTTCTCTGCTAATTCCTTTTTATAAACCATAAAGTTATTGTGTTCTGCCTAATAAATTAGTCTGGATAATAACATCATAAACCTCAAAATAGAAATCATTTGATCAAAAGCAAAATATACCAAGGAAATACATTACCATCTAAAATATTAATAGAGCTAGAACTATTCGGGAAAAAAAAGATGAAGCTTTCAATCAGCTTAAATTTCTCACCATCTGAGCATAAATGTTCTCAAGTGCTGATTCAGCATACAGTCTTTTCCAAAAGTCTTAAAAGATTGAACAGACGCTCCTAAAGGTCAGTGAACTTCATTACGAAGTTGACACTAATTCATTCTTTTCTTCCCTGTTTTCGGGATGGAGGGGTAAGAGGCAAGAGGTGATGAAAGGAGGATCAGTTCTATCATTATCAATGGACACACAGGACAAAAAAAATCAAGCTGGTCTCTAGAGGAAGCAAGGAAATTGAGCCTCTCCATCTTCCACCCAGCATAACAATGGTCTAAAATAAATGGGAGACAGAAATAACAACTTGGAAAATGATTTTGCTGAATGTCTTCCTTTCTCAAGATGTCTGACCACAGCTATGCTTGAAATACTCATAGATAAACGATATTTGCCCAAAAGATGTGGTTATTTTTACAAGGTAATTAAGAAACAATCATTTCCAATTATTTTTTAAAAGAAATGCCAAATAGAATATACATGGGATTTGATCATCTCAATTTTGACAGGCAGAAAGATAAGCATGTTAGGAACCAAACACCATGCTTTTAGCTCCTATACATTTTGCCCGAATGAAATTCCTGTGTGGTAAATATGCCTCCCTTTATGCAGCAAAATCCACCCTGAGTCCAACACCATTTTCCTAAAATCTAATTCCTTTCAACAAGGCACTAAATCTTTTTATTGCAACCACCAAATGCTATCTTATTGCTAGAAATGGTACAATACACCAACTTTTTGATACATGCTCCAGCTTTCCAAGATTCTGTTGGAAAGAAAATGATCCTTTATGACATTCTGTAATATCCCACACCATTTATTGCTTTCCAGAATTTCTATCATTAATTAAAGGGCCTTCCTTCACCATCCCCTGCCCCGCCCCCCTCAAAAAACCCTAATCTATTCTCCAACTGCCTGTCATAGACTAAATAAAAGTCGGTCTATCACAGCAGCAGGCATGGTCATGCCAATTTCACAGTGTGATTTGTGCACTCATTTCATTTTGAAAATGACCCTGCCCTCCATCTGTCTAAGCCGAATGTCCTGCTTTTTTCAAGCCAGGCCTCAGGAGCAGCAGCACATGAAATAAGAAGGAAGAATGGCTTCCCTCCTGCCCACTTCAGCAGCCACACTCACAGACAGGTGCCAGCACAAAGAGGGGAACCTCAACTGATGCCCGTAGGGAGGGGAGAACTTTAGGGGAGAGTAGAGGCCTTCTATTTTGCTTCCATTCCCAAGAGGCGATTTGAAGGTGAATGCTTTCAAGATGCAAATACAACCCTGAAAATTGGACTGATAGACTAAAGATACAAAACACAATTTCCCATTTCCATGTTCTGTCTTGTTACCTTGATTTATAATAGCATCTTAACCAAAGTATCAAGTCATACATAAGTATTTTAAAAGACTGAGCTTTTTGGATAACTTTTTTCCCCAAGAGTTAAGTATCAATCAAGCAGGCATGAAGGAGAAGGCACCCAATTCCTTTACTACTGAGCAGCGCTAGACAGCATCCCTCAAATCATGTACCTCTTTGGGCTGAAGACCGGAAAGGACTTCAGCAGAGATTGGATTGGAAGAAGCCTCGGAGTCAGGTTACTGAGTTTTGACCAAAGAAAGTCTTTCTCAGCTGCTTTCTCTGGGCATCCTGGGTGGCCCACTCAAACCCACTGGAAGGAGTGCAGTTTGACTTTTACTTGGTATTCACGCAGTGGACAGTTCCTTGTCCAGTTTCATGCTTCAGCAGAACACAACTCTGGCAAACTTTGCAGCAAGTGAGAAGAACGGATGAGAATATGAAGTCAATTTCTTGATAGCATAGTATTCAGATGTCCTACTGAAGTCTCTTTTTAGCTATAATAGATGATTAGGAAATTCACCACCTCCCACTTATCACCTCCTTAACATCTGCTCACAGCTGCAACTCTGGGAAGGAAGTTCAAATTCTACTAGCTAAAGTTGCTTGTTTGTTTTAATAGAAAAAATAACAACCAAGAAAGCAAGACACATTCCCTCAAAGCTGGGCCCTTATGTGATACATGTGTGTGTGCTCAGTTGCTTCAGTTCTGTCCGACTCATTGCGATCCTATAGACTGTAGCCCGCCAGGCTCCTCTGTCCAGGCAAGAATACTGGAGTGGGTTACCACTTCCTTCCCCAAGAGATCTTCCCAACCCAGGGATTGAACCTGCATCTCTTATATTGCCTGCATTGGCAGCTGAGTTCTTTACCATTAGCTCCACTTGGGAAGCCCCATACTGAGCACTATTAAATTCCAAAGAATTTATACACAAAGAGATCTTAAGGTAGTAGCACAGAATCTAGGGCATCTATTCCAAAACATAACAAAGGAACAAAAGAAAACCCAGCCACAGATTAAGTAGGCTGGAAAGTTAAAAGAGTAACGGTGCACAGAAAAGGGAAAACTTTGGAATGTTCTTCCTCCTCTCCTCCACCCTTCTTGGAAAACACGAGGTCGTAGATTTCTGCAAGGTTTTTCCACTTCGTAGTGAAATCTGGAGAGTCAAGACAGACCGCAGGGCTAAGTTTAAACGCGAATATGAACTCAGTAATATTTGTAGTTACTGAAAAACGGGGCGAGCGGGAGGGGTAGTGGGAGCAGGAGCGGAGGCGCTTGAAACTAAAGCCAAATCTAAGTATCACATAAACTCCAAGCACTCTTTCCTGCTATTAACCTCTGAAACGACAAAATAAGAACTCCTGATCGCTGCACTATTTTGTTCTTAGAAAGTGCGCCTACGGGACGGCCCAAAGACAGAAAGTCTACTGTAATTCCGGGAGAATACCAAACTGACATTCCTTTTTTTCCATTCCCGTTTCATTCACGAAAACAACGTGAAACAACACTATGTATACGCACTGCACAGAGTCTAAAGGCTCAAAAACGGAAGGGACTTCGAACCGTAAACTTTCCACCTCCGCGCCAGAGACACAACAAGGAGTCAACAATCCTCATTTACCCTAGAACGGAAGGTGACCGCGACCTTTTCTCCCCCTGACCCCAGGGTCCGCCCCGAGGACTACGCCTCCCAGCATGCAGCGCGGCTACGTCCGCTGGCGGCGCGAAACGGTGCATGCCGGGAAGTAGAGTTTCCGTCTTCGAACGGCCAGGAAGTCTTTCCTCTCGCGTCTAACGCCGCTCACACTCTGGAGTCTTCAGGGCCCAGGCCAATAATTGGGATACACACATTAGTGACTCTTTTCAATTTCAGGCAGATCGTTCCGCTGCAAAGTATTTAGCAGCACCTCCCCACCCAAAAAAGCCCATTAAAAACACCAACCTATTTCGCAGCCTTCCGTTTCCGGTTGTCTTGTTGCCCTGGTAACGAGCGTAAGCAACTTCGGAGGCTGTTATGGCAGGCCTGGGAGGTGCGCAGATCCCCGACGGGGAGTTCACCGCGGTCGTGTACCGACTCATCCGGGATGCCCGGTACTCCGAGGCCGTGCAGCTGCTGGGCGGAGAGCTCCAGCGGGGCCCGAGAAGCTGCGCCGGGCTGTCGCTGCTGGGCTACTGCTACTACCGCCTACAGGAGTTCGCGCTGGCTGCCGAGTGCTATGAGCAGCTGGGCCAGCTGCACCCGGAGCTGGAGCAGTACCGCCTGTACCAGGCGCAGGCCCTGTACAAGGCCTGCCTCTACCCAGAGGCCACCCGCGTGTCCTTCCTCCTCCTGGACAACCCCGCCTACCACAACCGGGTCCTCCGTCTCCAAGCCGCGATCAAGTACAGCGAGGGCGACCTGCCCGGGGCCAGGAGCCTGGTGGAGCAGCTACTTAGTGAAGGAGGAGAAGACAGCGGGGGCGAGAACGAGCTGGATGGCCAGGTCAACCTGGGTTGTTTGCTCTACAAGGAGGGACATTATGAAGCCGCGTGTTCCAAGTTCTCTGCGGCCCTGCAGGCTTCGGGCTACCGGCCTGATCTTTCCTACAACCTGGCTTTGGCCTATTATAGCAGCCGGCACTATGCCCCAGCTCTGAAGCATATCGCGGACATTATTGAGCATGGCATCCGCCAGCACCCAGAGCTGGGTATGGGCATCACCACTGGGGGCATTGATGTTCGAAGTGTTGGCAACACCTTAGTCCTTCACCAGACTGCTCTGGTGGAAGCCTTCAACCTCAGGGCCGCCATAGAATACCAACTGAGAAACTATGAGGCGGCCCAGGAAGCCCTCACTGACATGCCACCAAGGGCAGAGGAGGAGTTAGACCCCGTGACCCTGCACAATCAGGCACTAATGAACATGGATGCCAGGCCCACAGAAGGGTTTGAAAAACTACAGTTTTTGCTCCAGCAGAACCCTTTTCCCCCAGAGACCTTTGGCAACCTGTTGCTGCTCTATTGTGAATATGAGTATTTTGACCTGGCAGCAGATGTCCTGGCAGAGAATGCCCATTTGACTTACGAATTCCTCACACCCTATCTCTATGACTTCTTGGATGCCATGGTCACTTGCCAGACAGCCCCTGAAGAGGCTTTCATTAAGCTTGATGGTCTAGCAGGGATGCTGACTGAACAGCTCCGGAAACTCACCATACAAGTGCAGGAAGCAAGATACAATAAAGATGATGAAGCTGTCAAAAAGGCAGTGAATGAATATGACGACACCCTTGAGAAGTACATTCCTGTGTTGATGGCCCAGGCCAAAATCTACTGGAACCTTGAAAATTACCCAATGGTGGAAAAACTCTTCCGCAAGTCTGTGGAATTCTGTAACGACCACCACGTGTGGAAGCTGAATGTGGCTCATGTTCTGTTCATGCAGGAAAACAAATACAAAGAAGCCATAGGTTTTTATGAGCCCATAGTCAAGAAGCATTATGACAACATCCTGAATGTCAGTGCTATTGTGCTGGCCAACCTGTGTGTTTCGTATATTATGTTGAGTCAAAATGAAGAAGCTGAGGAGTTGATGAGGAAGATTGGAAAGGAGGAAGAGCAGCTCTCCTATGATGACCCAGATAAGAAAATCTACCATCTCTGCATTGTGAATTTGGTGATAGGGACGCTTTATTGTGCCAAAGGAAATTATGACTTTGGTATTTCCCGGGTTATCAAAAGCTTGGAACCTTGTAATAAAAAACTAGGAACTGATACATGGTATTATGCCAAAAGATGCTTCCTGTCATTATTAGAAAACATGTCAAAACACACCATCATGCTTAGTGACAGTGTCATTCAAGAATGTGTTCAATTTCTAGAACACTGTGAACTGTATGGGAGGGACATACCTACAGTTATTGAAGAAACCCTGGAAGAAGAAAGAGTGCATACTGGAAAGAATACAGTCACATATGAATCCAGAGAGTTAAAAGCTTTGATTTATGATATTATAGGATGGAATATATAGTAATGTCTGGTAGTGGCCTTATCATAATGGTTTTATATCTGTTTTTCACTCTTGTTTTTCTATCTCCAGCTAGCTAGTAGCATCTTTACATTTGTTACACGTTGGACTTTGTACAGTTTAAAATTATAATAAAAATAATTAGTATTTTTAAAAAATCTTCACAAAGTGAAATATAAGAACATGTAGAAAGATATATGAAAATTCAGAACTGCATGGGGACACTATTTCTATTAGAACTTGTTAGCACTCATGTTCCCTGTTACCATTTGTGCTCTGTATTTTGAGAGTGACCTGTGTAAGGGTTATATTATCCAGGGACTTGGTCCTAGTCCTATCAGGCCCAGAACTCTGTAGTTAATGTCTAGGATTTCTAGGCTTTTAATAATCTCAGGCATTGTGTGTTCTAATTCATAGTTTGTAATGAATACATATTGTATAGCATTAGGATGTTTTTCAGTTTTCAATATAAGATACAATGCTTTATGTAACAAAATACCTTACATTATAAATGTTCTTTGTTGCTGCTGGTTTTTTAATGTGCAAGTCAGTGGGAGACCTTATGCCCTTAACAAAATTATGGTGCTGTGGTTTAGAGACAATAAACAGTTGTCAAAGAATTTTACATAGTTTTCTTTTGTTCCACTTGTTAGTAATTTGAATATATAAGCAACATATAGTGTTTTTTATAACTCTGTTCTCATTTAAAAGTGAGGAATAGCAGCGGTACCATGAGAACTCTGCTTACTTCCTATGTTTGTATTTGTAACTTAGGATATGTTAATGCTGTCATTGTTTCTGTGTGGCAACCTCTCAGGAAAAGAAAAATCTAAGCTATTTCCATGACCCCACCAAACTGCTCTTCCACCTCTATCACAGATGAAAAGGTCAGTTCTGAAACCTCGTCTGGTAGATTGATAAGGCTAAGTTATGGCCACAACCCTTCCAGTGAAAACCCCACTCATTCTGCTTAGGCATTTTTATTTTCTGAACCATACAAAAGCTTTACCTTGTTTCCCCACCCATTTTCTTTCCATAAATCTGTCAACCCCAACTCTTGACCTGGCTTAGAGAAAAACAAAGTACCTTGAATTACATGGAATTGCTGATTTTGGAAGTTTTTAAACTATAAAACTAGCAATTTTTTATGGTCCAAGCTAATAGTGTGCTACTGAAAGATAGCGAACCCTGCCGTGATGTTCAGTTCAGCCGCTCAGTCATGTCCGACTGTTTGTGACCCCATGGACTGCAGAATGCTAGGCTTCCCTGTCCTTCACTATCTCCCAGAGCTTGCTCAAACTCATGTCCATTGAGTCGGTGATGCCATCCAACCATCTTATCCTCTGTCGTCCCCTTTTCCTCCTGCCTTCAATCTTTCCCAGCATCAGGATCTTTTCCAATGAGTCAGTTCTTCGCATCTGGTGGCCAAAGTATTGCAGTTTCAGCTTCAGCATCAGTCCTTCCAATGAATATTCAGGACTCACTTCCTTTAGGATTGACTGGTTTGATCTCCTTGCAGTCCAAAAGTCTCTCGAGAGTCTTCTCCAACACAGTTCAAAAGCATCAATTCTTTGGGGCTCAGCTTTCTTTATGCTCACATCCATACTGGAAAAACCATAGTTAGACAGACCTTTGTCAGCAAAGTAGTCTCTGCTTTTTAATATGCTGTCTAGATTGGTCATAGCTTTTCTCTCAAGGAGCAAGTGTCTTTTAATTTCATGGCTGCAGTCACCATCTGCAGTGATTTTGGAGCCCCCCAAAATAAAGTCTCTCACTGTTTCCATTGTTTCAACATCTATTTGCCATGAAGTGATGGGACTGGATTAACACCTGGAGTAACAGGCAAATTTGGCCTTGGAATACAGAATGAAGCAGGGCAAAGGCTAATAGAGTTTTGCCAAGAGAACACACTGGTCATAGCAAACACCCTCTTCCAACAATACAAGAGAAGACTCTACACATGAACATCACCAGATGGTCAACACCGAAATCAGACTGATTATATTCTTTGCAGCCAAAGATGGAGAAGCTCTATACAGTCAGCCAAAACAAGACGGGGAGCTGACTGTGGCTCAGATCATGAACTGCTTATTGCCAAATTCAGACTTAAATTGAAGAAAATAGGGAAAACCACTAGACCAGGTATGACCTAAATCAAATTCCTTATGATTATACAGTGGAAGTGAGAAATAGATTTAAGGGACTAGATCTGATAGATAAGAGTGCCTGAACTATGGACGGAGGTTCGTGACATTGTACAGGAGACAGGGATCAAGATCATCCCCATGGAAAAGAAATGCAAAAAAAGCAAAATGGCTGTCTGGGGAGGCCTTACAAATAGCTGTGAAGAGAAGTGAAAAGCAAAGGAGAAAAGGAAAGATATAAGCATCTGAATGTGTGGAAACAGTGTCAGACTTTATTTTTTTGGGCTCCAAAATCACTGCAGATGGTGACTGTAGCCATGAAATTAAAAGACGCTTACTCCTTGGAAGGAAAGTTATGACCAACCTAGATAGCATATTATAAAGCAGACATTACTTTGCCAACAAAGGTCCGTCTAGTCAAGGCTATGGTTTTTCCAGTAGTCATGTATGGATGTGAGAGTTGGACTGTGAAGAAGGCTGAGTGCCGAAGAATTGATGCTTTTGAACTGTGGTGTTGGAGAAGACTCTTGAGAGTCCTTTGGACTGCAAGGAGATCCAACCAGTCCATTCTGAAGGAGATCAGCCCTGGGATTTCTTTGGAAGGAATGATGCTGAAGCTAAAACTCCAGTACTTTGGCCACCTCATGCGAAGAGTTGACTCATTGGAAAAGACTCTGATGCTGGGAGGGATTGGCGGCAGGAAGAGAAGGGGACGACAGAGGATGAGATGGCTGGATGGCATCACTGACTCAATGGATATGAGTTTGAGTGAACTGCGGGAGTTGGTGATGGACAGGGAGGCCTGGCGTGCTGCGGTTCATGGGCTCGCAAAGAGTCTGACACGACTGAGCGACTGAACTGAACTGATGGGACTGGATGCCATGATCTTAGTTTTTTGAATGCTGAGTTGATGATTTTTTTTTTTCCTTCAAGGAGAAATCACTTAGCCACATAGGTACCCACACAGGGACCCACATAAGTTCTCAGCATAAATCCTCTGTAGCATGACCTTCTGGGTGCTCAAATTCTACTAGATCTATCAGAAACTGGCTTATTATGAAGTCCAACAATTTTGAATTTATAGCAATTTTAGTCTTAATTACATAAACTGATACCATTTACCACTGATATGTGAACCCACACTGGGAGGACAATCAGTGTTTAATGACCCCTTTAGTGCATCCCTTAGTGCAATTCCATCACTGGGAAATGTTCTTTAACAACTTTAACAAAAGTGGTGCTGCTTCAGTGTGCAGTAGCTCTGTGCCCTCTCAATCTCCACAGCCCCTTAAGATTTGGAAAGTAAATAAATTGAAATCTTATTTTTAACAGCCACGTTTTAAAAATACATATTTTTGCATATTTTCTCAACTTTTTTTTCTTTAAAAGAAAAAAAGCAGAAAGTGTAAGTAATGTTAACCACCCAAAAGTAAATGTTTTCCAGATTCCTTTTTGCAAATAGCACAGTCTTTATTCAGCCACACTTTATTTACCCAGGTGCCGTGTGTTTGTGGTTTGCATGTATATGTAATTTAGCCTTTCAGAACATAAAAAGCTTTTCAGAACAGTTTTTAACCCCTTGCCACTAGGCAGTTGGGATTTCCTGGTTAGTAATGCATCAGGAAATCCTGACTGCTCCTACCACTGAGTGAAGGAATAAAGGTCAATTATGGCATTTGTCCCCTTCCTTACATGAGCTCTCCAGAGAGGTACCCACCAGGATTGATAGATCCTGTTGCTGCCTGGCAATAGCCAAGCCTCCAAAACTGGCCAGCCGTCAGAGCCCTAGACGAGACTGTGAAGATCTAACTCCCCAGGCACTTACTGTCCTCTAGTTTTAGGATGTATTTCTTTTAAACTGGCCTTCAAAGTACTCACCTCTGCTTATTGATTTCAGTAGACAAATAACTTTATGATGACTCCATACTGCCATGTGAACAAAGGCTTTCATCCCTAAAGCTTTTTTCTATGCTCCTAGAACTCATGGATTCAGTGCTAAAAGCACTTTCCTCAACCAAAAAAAAAAAAAAAAAAAAAAAAATCCCTCTATTTCTTCAGCTTTTACTCCTTTAAGATTTCTCCATAATACCTGCACAGTATATTTTAAAGGACTACATCCATTATTTCATAGTCAACCCACCTCCACACACGTTCAGAATATAAGCATGCTGTACACAAGTAGTTATTTCCATTTTCTCAGACATGAACAAAAACTTGCTCTGTGCAGAACGACCAAGTAGATTCATTTCATCAGTGACATGATACACCTACAAAAGTGTTCATATTCCTCATGATGGCCCCTCTTTGAATTTGGCCTTAGCTGGGGCCAAGATATTCAAATCAACGTTATTTGTGAAGGTTAGGTGTACAGTGGCTAACTCTGACCCATCCATGAGAAGCAGACAACTGGGAACTGGGGAAATGGCCGGGATGTTTGGCAGAGAACATCGAGCAATGAGACGGCTGTAATCACAGATGACACTCCCTCCCAGAGGGGTGAGACAGGAACGCACAGGCATGGCCTCTCAGACCTCAGAGGAGCACCTCAGGTGGAATCCTAATGGAACTGTGATAGGTTTAGCCTGAGGTTATTAGAACAATTTGTGTGTAGAAGGCTATGGGGTAGATGCCCAAATAAATACTTACAAGGAAAAGTGAGATAAGAAAGGGCAAAAGAAAAAAAAAAATAAGAAAGGGCAAATGGCTTGGAGGAGAAGCTTTATAGGAGTAACTTTTTGAGCCCTCTGCCATATATAACCATTGCTCGCACTCATTTCCACACTGGCACTTGGAGGGTTAACAGTGCTGGAAGTCTAACCCAGGTAAGCAGCGTGTGGCTGTCTGCACTACCTGATTTTAAAAAGATAACATCACCAAAGACAAATCTTTCATTTCTAGTGAATAGCCGCATTTTTAAATACAACCTTTTGTCTTATGTTCCTCAGTCTTTTTTTTTTTTAAATGACTACCAGTGATCGGGAAACATCTGGGAGATTGTGCTTTCCTGAAGGTGCCTTCTGCCACACTGAGCAGCTTCCTAGCAATGGTGTAACTTGCAGCTCACTACCCACCATTCACTAACTGCCTCTTATTCCGTGTTGATCTACAGCCAGGACTAATGTGACATTTGGAGCTTTTGTTTTCATTTACTGGGCTATACCCTTAGCATTAGTCAAACCACACATTTTGCCATGAGCCCGTAACTCTGGGTTCTTGGTTGTCCAATCACATAATCACCATGACTACAGCCACCAGATTCTAAAGTTATACCTTCCTCCTAACTGTAAAATATATGCAACTTTTTGAGTACCTTAATGTCACTCAAATCCTTCAGCAGCAACCTTAATTCTTAAATCAGTAGTTTTAAGGAACTGTGAATTTCCTAAGAACTTAGATTGGTTTTAGATCATAAAAAAACATTCCTTTAATCTTAAATAGTTTTCAATTTCCAGTCTCCCTATAGGAAGATGTATAACTTATGGTAACAGGTTATTCTTACATTTTTAAGTACAGCTCAAAGGAATACAGTATAAAAATTATAAAAATGCAAATTTATTAATCAAACACAGCACTTCCTTTTATGAGTTTCATATTAAACCTATAAAGGCATCATCACAGGACCCTGTGGATTAAACATTTACAGAGCATGACAGCATCTGGGACAAAAGGCTTCCTGGTATTTCTATGGCATGTAGTCATGAAGATAGCAGTCCTTCCTCTGCACTTAGGAGACTCTGTTTCCTTACTTGTGCTCTTCAGCGGAAGGCAATGACTAATAATCTACTTTAAAAGGCGGAGATTCTGTATACATCTGACTTCTGACTGACTACACAGCACAAACAGCCTAGAGCAGTGAAGAAGCCAGCACAGAGGCACTTGATTTTGCCAGACCTGGCTCCATCTCCTGGGAATGCCACTTCCCAGCTACTAACAGTGGGTGTCACTCATCGTCGCGAAACCTCAGTTGGGTTTCCCAGGTGGCACAGTGGTGAAGTATCTTCCTGCCACTGTAGGAAATGCAGGTTTGATCCCTTGGAGAAGCAAATGGCAAAGCACTCCATTAATCTTGCCTGAAAAATTCCATGGACAGAGGAGCCTGGCGGGCCACAGTTCATGGGGTCGCAAAGAGTTGGACATGACTGCGTGACTGAGCACTCCTCAATTATTTCACTGGTAAATGAAGGACAACACCAGCCACTTTACAGGGCTGTTGTGATTACAATCAGAACTTCTTGTCTAGGGTTAAGTGCCCAGCAGTGTCGGACTAAAAAGGGGTAAATTTAAAAGTTATTAATGCAATAATCAATTCTGGGTAGTGCATCCTAAGTCGCTTTGGTCATGTCTGACTCTGTGACTCTATAGACCGTAGCCCATCAGGCTCTTCTGTCCATGGGATTCTCCACGCAAGAATACTGGAGTGGGTTGCCGTGCCCTCCGTCAGGGGATCTTCCCGACCCAGGGATTGAACTCATGTCTTTTATGTCCCCTGCACTGATAGGTGGGTTCTTCACCACTGAAGACATCTAGTGTTAAGCAAAATTACAGAGACTCAATTAGAATCTGGAGAAGGCAATGGCACCGCACTCCAGTACTCTTGCCTGGTAAATCCCATGGATGGAGGAGCCTGGTAGGCTGCAGTCCATGGGGTCACGAAGAGTGGGACATGACTGAGCGACTTCACTTTCACTTTCATGCATTGGAGAAGGAAATGGCAACCCACTCCAGTGTTCTTGCCTGGAGAATCCCAGGGATGGGGGAACCTGGTGGGCTGCCATCTACGGGGTCGCAGAGTCAGACATGACTGGAGCGACTTAGCAGCAGCAACAGCTAGAATTACTCAGATTCAGTCAGAAGGGACATCAGAGATTTTTCTTTTACAAAAGATATTAGGCTCAATTAGGAAAAGTGACTTGTAGCTGGCAGATAAAAACTGAGCATCCACACAATTTCCAGACTAGAATACTTTCTAGTGTGTTCTTAAACTTAGAACTCTAACTTCTCCTAAATTATTTTATAGCTTATAGTGACACATTTCAGTCATTTAAAAAAATTATCTTTCCAGCTCTAATGTGGGCACAATAGGGTACAAAGGATGTAGCAGAACTTTTAGAATGGATTTAGAGGTTTCCATCAGCCAATACTACACCCAATCAACAGACATCAGAAAATGCAGCACAAGTTGAGTTTACAAGTATACTGAAAAAGAAAGAGGCCCCTGAGGGCAAACACAGGCAAAAGTAAATGTGATAGCAGTAAGACCCCACTTGTTTTTCTGATAGGGTAGCACAGGAAAACTGGAGCAGTAAGGTCTATCAAAGGATTTCAGTCTGGCACCTGGAGATTTAAATCAAGTAGATGTAATTACATGCTTAGTGTCTGTCTGGCATAAACGCCGATTCATTGAAAGAAAGCCTATTTGTTGACAAAATGCAAAAAAGAGGTGAACAGCAGCATGCTACGTGGAAATGCTAGTGCGCTGACTCTTGAATGCTTTTTTCTGGATGTGTTATTGGGCAGGCCCTGGCTATGAGCTCCACAGACCTGCCATTACTTGGATGAGAATCCAGGACAGTGCATGTCTCAATTCTACTGCTGTCCCAAAGCTGGATGGGGCAAACAATATTCCTTGTAAGAGCCAAGAATCTAAAATTTTGAAAATCTAAATGCAATAATCAATTGCACTGATTATTACTAAAATTTTAGTAAGAATAAATATAAGTAATGAGGCTTTCATATATATATTAAAAAAATCAGCTTCCATGGAGATGTGGCCAAAATGGAACATACAGAAAAGACAAACTGTTAAATTCAAGGTCAGTGTGAGGTGCCAGGGCAAGGTCCAGCACAGATGCATGAGTGACTAAGAAATATTGGAACAAGGAATACGGAAATCATTGGAACTATTCTGGAACACGTAGGCCTTGACACCTCATTTTAAGAACATCAAGTAGGCATATATGGAGACAGATAGGGGTCTAGAAGTGACAGGAGCAACAGCTGACTGGAAAAATCTAGGGGAACATGAGCGGTCTTTAAATATCTGAAGAGCGGCCCTGCAGCAGAGCAACAGCACAATCTTTATGACTAGATAAGACAGAAGTCACATTAATGGACAGAAGGACACAGATTTTGGTCTAATAGGCAAAAACCTATGAATTCTGGAAGATTTCAGAAATGGGGAAAAGGCTTGCTAGAAAGGCAATAAATTCCTATGTGGTCACAGCAAATATTCAGGAGGACAAGGTTATCTGTTTGTGGCCTGGGGGGATGGAAAGGTTTGGTAGCAATTATGTTTGACCAAAAGTAAGACGAGATGATTTCTAAGGTTCATTCAGACTGAGCCTTATATGAGCCAAGTAGAAAACTGCTTTAACTAACTATAACTAACTTATAAGGGCTATAATCTTGAAATGTATCAAGTAAGACCGGGTTTAACAGGTTCAGCCCCTAGCTATTTCAGAGTCCACACAGCTCCAACCTTCCCTCCAGAGTGGGACCCACAGGCAGGGACAAATCGGCATCTGTTCACTGGTCATTCACTACTGGAGAGACTACTTACAGAAACAGACTGTGTCGTTATTCTCTGAGGATAGCATGAAGCTGTCAACAAAGAGTAAATGAAATCAACAAGAACAAAGCAACAATTTCTGTAACAATGAGTGGTTTGGGTATTGTTTTATTATTTTTTTCCCCAGCACATCTTAAAAATCACACATGGGCATTTACTTATAGAACAGTACAGTCTAGGAAAAGCAGTAAAAGGAGAATCCAAACATACACTGAAAGCACAGTAAACAGACTGTGTTGAGCCCTTTGGAAAACAGTATGGCTCAGTATGAATTGACAAAGCTACACTGGAATCCCTTAGCAATTTTCCTTCCCACTACATATCCACTTTGAAGACTATTAGTGTAAAGAGAAGAACTGTTTGTATGCATTAGTTACAGCAGTATAATGGCTTACATACAAGTGCATACCCACGTGTAGTTCCCAAAAGGTGACTACAGTACTGGCAGGAAAGATGCACTGCCTTGGAGGAAGACGCGGGATAAGATATTATTCAAGTCAAGTTGTATCAGAGCCAAAGTATTTCACAGGCTTAGCAAAAAAAGGACAAAAATTAGGAAACATAACCTACACATATTTCTCATAAGAGTTATCATTGTTCAGAAACAGAAATATTTATTACTGTGAAGGCACCATCACACAAAAAAGGACACACAATGGAAGGAATAGGAACCCCAACCCCCCTCCCCCACTCCAGGCTCTGCTCTTCAGGGAGCTGTGCGAGCAAACAGCTAAAATGTGTAGTGGGCGTCTCCATGACACAGTGAGTATGCCACGTCCACAGCCACATTTTAGGGCGACTAAGTTGGGGCAGTAGGAATGAAAATGCAAGAAAGTACATGTAAATCCCACTGACTGAATAGGTGTACTTAAGAGTACAGGTCTACCACACAATTAGTTAAATATGCAAGAATAGGTGATTGAAACCAACACTGTGGAAGGGATCTTCCATGTTTCTACATACAACTACTTAATTCCTGATGTGTTCTCAAAGAGGAATAGCTTTGAACTGCTATACAGCTCTGTCTTTAAAGACTAATCCTCTCCCACTCATTTTAAATAATGGCTATTTCATGGGAGGGAAAAAAAAAATCCCAACAAGGCACTGTACGCTTTGGGGGAATATTCTTTAAATAGCTCAAAAAAATAATTATTTATAGAAACTGTATACCAGCACACATGTTTCATGTCCTTTTTAGATATGTGAACAAGACTGCTTTAGTAGTTAAACAACATGTTTCATCATAGGGTGCTCACAAAAAACACTACTAACAATAAGATGCCTTAAAAACATGTACATATACTACTTAGAAACCCACACTAAAACATTTGTTTCCTTTCTCTCTCATTTGGAAGTCCAGAGTATTTGAAAATGTTCTTAATGATACTTAATGTATTATCTTGTTCCTTGTGGGGAAAAAAAGTATAAAGTAAACTCCTTAGGGAAGCAAAAAGAAATCTTTTCATGCTCACAGAATTAAAGTTACTTAATTCTATGATGGTTCTTTGGCTTCAGTGGTCCTTACTCACGTTTCTTAAGGAATTGTTGTGGTTAGAAGAGCACAAAAGTGCTCATTCTTTGCGGATCTTCCAAAGTTCAAATGGGAATGCTTCAGGTTCACAGGAAACTAAACACCTCCTAGGAATATAACATTGATTTAAAATAATTAGAGAATAATAAAACCTAGCTAACAATATACTCAGCTATAAATTCAAAAGGATTTAGTTATATTTAGGTTGTACTTGATTATGCTTCATTAATAAAATTATAAAAATTTTCTTTTCAAATTAGTGGAAATATGAAGATGAAGAACTAAAACTGAAAGACAAACCCAGTTGCAAACAGAAGAACAAACACCTTCATACTCCCCTTGAAGAAAAAAATCTCTTAGACCCAGGTCCATTTTATTAATAATATAAGTTTCTATAATCTGGTGACATTACAGGTCGCTTTTACAGTTATATTTCATACTAAAGACAAACAGTTGGCTTAGGGAGAAGAAAGCTGAGTAACTTACATACTTTATGTCACACACTGTATTTCAATAGTTTAAAACAATCTTTTACACTTCCTGGATTTCAGCATCAATGTATATGAAATTAGTAAGGATTAAACACATATATAGACAGGTGGCTCATTTGGGAATGTGAAGACTTTAAGTTTCCAGAACTTGTTAAGCCAAAGGTGGTTCTGGATTCTTCAGTCCTAACCTGGCACTTCTTATTTTTGGCTTTTCACACACCATGAGCTAAACCCTAATTAAAATTAAAGTTGCTAAAGATTAAGTGGTAACAAAAAGTTATTAAAGCTGTCTTTAACTCCTGTCTTAGTGCTTCTTAAAATGTAGATATGCTTTCCACAGAATTCCACCTTGGTTGCTTCAAGCACCCACATATGTAGTTTATGCATCGATGCATAATAAATATTTGTGTCCTATGTTTACATAGAATAAATGCTCAACCAAACTCAGCCCATTGGAGCAGCTGAGGTTATAGGCTTCAGCCTGGGACCACAGGGCTTTTCTGATCAACTATAGTTAGGAAGTAGAAAATATAAAATAATATGACAGCAGAAAAATCACTGGAGCCAACATGCAAAAGTCATTTTAAAAAAGCAAGCTAGGACTTACTTAGCAGTTACTAAAGGGATATTCTGAAAGAGGTTTTCTTGTAACCATCTGTATCTGGTTTAACACACACACTGATAGAAGCTCATCCTTCACTGTATTTTTGTTTTTCAAAATACATCAACACAGCTATGTATACCAGAAAGCTTCCAGCTTCATAATTAGCTTTTAGGTAAGAGTACTGTTTAGGAAGAAAACTGCCCATTCCTCAACATAGGAAAGAAATTAATCCTCTTTCTTTGTGGTAAAATGCTGGGCACAATAAACATGTGGCTTTTGCAATTCTAACTAAAACTAAAAAAGCTCATGTTACTTAGTATAATAGACTCACTTATACATGGTAAAGTGCACCAAACATTAAGGCAACCATTTCTCTAAGGGTCAATAAAGCTTGTTCATACTGAGTCCTTAGTATTCAACGCCATTTCTCACTAGCAGCAATTCCTATTCCCACTAAAACGCCAACTCAAATGTGACATCATCAAATAAAATATTAGAAATAAGACTAATTTTAGAAAAAACAAATCAATGTTATACAGTCCTGAAAACCAAACAGGCTACATAAATAAACTTATTCAAGCCTCACATAAGCAACATCCCCTGGCTTTAACTTTTATGAAGCCATTTTCAGATATTTCAGAAACAGGAGGCAAGGTTTTAAATGCTTCTGTGTGTATACAAGAACTCAGCTCTCTGCAGACACTAAGTATATGCTCAGGCACCTCTCAGCAGCAGGAGTGTGGAAGCAGGGAAAGGCTTTCTGATTTACTAAATCAGAATGAAACAGTACTGACAAGTGTTCATGTGTTTCAAACTCATCCCTGTAGAAATGATTCAAACTACAAAATGCAGTCATCACTACAAAATCAAGGTTGGGGAGTCAGGCATGCATGGGAGAAGAAAAACAAAAGCATAAATCACTAATTTCCATAAGGCTCATGTAGAATAGTGAACCAACAATTTCAGGTGTTACATTTCCTAATTCTGAGGTTGCTGAAACCTGAACTCCCTGGGAAAGAATGTTATAACAATCACATGCAAAGGAATGGATCTGCTTATGAATCTATGTTTTATTGTAAAAATATTACTCAGAAACATGTATACACGTCAGTGAGATATTAGTACTGTATTAAATTTTACATTTTGATCACCAATTAGAGAAATTAGTTTCATGAATAGAGGCATTTTATAAAGCTGAGATTCTTATAACCCTAGAAGCAAGTGTTAATTTCCTCATCAGGTATCCAACTATTTCAAATATCAAGGGCTTGAAGTAAAGATCTGCTGGAAATTTTATAATTAAAAGTAAATCACCAATGAAGAGAGGCAGCATCTAATAAATAAATATTTTGTTTTTGTTAAACTAATAGTTCAATTTTATTTGCTTACATATTTTATTAGTTTGAGGCCAATTTTGTTAAAAATTATTTATCATTTTGAAGTCTTAAAAATATCACTTTGTCAGTTTTAGATTTTCACTTTTCTGGTTAAGGCTACTTCAGATACAAAAGGTATCAAACTGCCCAAAAATACTTTGGAGCTGTTGCTACATAAACAGATAGTGTGTCCTTTTAAAGGATCGTCTGCATTTTGACTTACATTAGCTGATCAAATATTAATTTTAAAAAAATTATCAAAAGTTAGGTATTGCATTAATAAAAGAATCCATCTCAAAATGTGAATCATGAACCTTGACAGTGATTCAAAGTAACTATTTATTTTAATATGTAGGTTTGAATGTAAAAATGTTTGCTATATGTGGTTAATGTTCTATTATTTAAGAAATATGATATTTCAAACATTTTATCATGGCATGTGTATTAATAACTACTGTTTTAAAAATTTAGGTTAAACCAGTAATTCAAAAAAGGCATTAAACCATTATTAAAAACTAAATTGAAACTTTACTTTTATATGGAAATTTTTCATGTTGTTTGGGCTAATTTTTTTACAAAAAGTTTTTTCTCATTAAAACTATTGAGGTTTTCATATTTCAGTAGCTGAATGATGACTGCGTTTCTTTAGCCAAACAATTCTTTGAACTGGAGACATTTGGTGTAAGGGGTCTTCCTCTTCTGCTCCTGTTGCAGCTTCTTCTGCATCTCAGCAACAAGAATGTGAAATGAGAAACATCAGTACTCTAAACTGAATAAAGGCATTTCTTTCATGGTAAACCTTTTCTTCACATACAGTGAATGAGACATCGGCTTTCCTTATAAAACATATAAAGAATGAATTAGGATATAACCATGCGTTATCTCAGTGATACAGATTCAACTCATACCTCAGCAGAAACAGAAATATGCAGAACAAAAGATGTCCCCTGACAGAATAAATCATCCTAATGATTTAAGGTTTCATAACTGGATACTAATTTCAAAGAAAAATGTAGGCCAAGCATGTTGCAGAACTAGAGGCACCCTAAGTAAGAGGTTGCCTATACTCTTCCATGGGTATTCTCCCTTAATGGCCTACTCACACTAGTAATGCTCTCTTAAAAAAACATACATGTATATAACTGCTCAGTGGAATCCTTCCCTACATAGCTGCTTCCCAGAAACCTTCTTTTAAAAAGGGGGCTAGAGAAACAATAGATGACACCAAAATCTGCCTTTGTTCCCCAAGAAGAAACATCAATACAAAACAGCTGGCAGCATCCTCCTCTGAAATAACAACTGGGAGCCAGCCTTGTGCTGCCTGACTGAAATTTGAAATGACAACCAGTTGGCTGTAAACTAATGCACCTACAATGAGAGAGATTTAGGAATACCATCTGTCAATCCATAGATGCAGAAACAAAACAAACCACAGAATGAAACAAACTTATTTTAAACTAACAAACAAATGCAGCTGAAATAAAGTCCATGATATATTTGATTACTGGTATAACCATAGTTAAAGACTTAAAACAAAAGTGACATTTTTCTTAGCAATAGTAATGGATTTATAAAAGGTTTCTGTTTCCAAAGATGTTATTGGGGTCCACATATTCCTTGACAGACTTCAGCATCCCAAAGCCGACATCAGAGATACTTTCCTTTAGCCACTGCTTCCGTAACTTGCCCACTGAAAAAACAAAATCAAAAATGCTTCAATATACACTACGATGCTGGAAACCAATCAATCTTGTGACCATGAATGAACAAACACTGTGTGATAAATGCTTTTATTCAAAAATGAGAAATGTTTTGCTTTATTTGATTTATTGAGCCCACCAGACTATCAAGCTCATTAAGCCCAATGTATTCCCAGGGGAAGCCTGTGCTCCACAGTATCTCCTTTCTCTGCAGACTATAAAATGGAGATGGAGGAAGCTTGGACTGAGATTATGGCCCATTTTACAAATAACAAAATGAGAAAAACATGCGTTTCAAAAGAACCCACCTCTGGTCTTTACCAAAACATGCCAAAGTTTCAGAGAAAATAAAATTAACTAAAGAAAACACATCCAGATGATTTTTTTTTTGGGGGGGGGTATACTAGAGCAAAAATGACAAGATATATATATCCATAAAATATTCTGAGAAGAACAAAATCATTTTAAAAATTGAAAAAATCTGAACTTTGGGCTTAAGAAAAAAAATCTGGTTATGAAGCTTTCCATTTGCATTTTCTTTCCATGTGACTTTATAATAAATTTGCACGTTCAAATAATGGTTATTTTTCTTCCTGTTGCTTTTCCAGAATTAGAGTTTTTTAGTCACTGAATAAATCAAATACCTAAACTATCTTAAATATAATTATCAGATTTTACATACTATATGTTTCCCTTCTTGTTTTCTAAGTCCTGCTAATTTATTCTGAGACTAACGAATATAACAGCAGCATAAATTATATTTTAAAAGGCATTCAATGAAACACAATCTTTTCTAAGTAGAACTTTTGTAAGAAAGGATATGTACTTAATCTATAAAAGAATTCTGAAACATCAACTTGCTGTGGCATTAAAAGGCAAAGCAAGATGTTGACTTATCTGTGGGAAAATGGATAAACCTTATTTATGGCTAGAATTATTTGTGGTCAGTACTTGTCAAATGTATTATTGCAATAATTGAATTCAAATGGTCATTTTCCACAAATGTTCATTAATGATGTAAGTCATCAACAATGATTTAATTGGCAAACTAAAATGGGAAAGCTTCTTTCATTAAAACATTCACCCTGTCATTCTAAAATGCACTCCCATTTATCAGGCTGCAGTGATACACCATAGTATCTGCCTTTTGGAAATCTTAAATACCATTTTAAGCTGAAATCAAACCATCTTTTCTGTCTAGTTTCCCAGGAAACAATCAACTGTCATTAAAATAATAAATAGCATTACATTCTCAGAAAGCAAAATATTCTGCTTGGTTTCTGGAAATAAAAAAGTACTACTGGTATTAAGATGAAGGAAAATGCTCTACAGCAGGAGAAAAAAAAAATCTTAAATTCAAAAGAAAAATTCTGTTTAAAAGAGTTTTAAAATCAGAAGCTGAACGTACAAATTCCTACTCATGCAATCTCTGCCACCTGAAAGATGTCCTACCAGGTCCCTCTACTGTGTCCCTGAGAATTCATCACAATGCCTCAGCCTGAGTTTGCTCATCTGCAAAGGGATTAGAATCTACAGGATCTTTTCACCTCAAATATCCGATGATTTTAACACTTAAAGTTACAAATCAGTTATTTCCAGATTTGCTCCAGGGTATTAAAAAGAAAATAAACCTACTCTGTGAGTGGTAAAAGTGTCATTATTTTAAGCCACCGACACTGAGGCAACTCAGGAGAGTGGGGTGAAAAGCAGTCAATGCCAGTCTCCACTGTTATCTGTAATATAGTTTCACTGAATGTGTCCTGTGGTTATGGATGTAATTGTCCTGAAAAGACTGCAAACAACTGCTCCAACAAGATGGAGCACATTAGAACCTCAGCAGGATGCCCAACAGCTAGCTTGTCTGCCTGGTTTTACACCTCTAGTAATAATGCAATTCCACAAGGAATTGAACCATCGTCTGAGAAGCCACCCAACAGCCATTGCATATTTAATGAAGTCACTCACCAAGCGCTGGAAAACAGAAGGTGCTTGGAGTGCATCATTAGTTCTGTCAGAAGGATAATTTACACATCTATCTTGTCAAATTTTCTATGGTTTATACTTTTACAATAATCAATCTAACATACATTTGATTAGTGAACTAGAAAGTAAAAAAAAAAAAAAGAAAGAAAGAAAGGCAGTACAGGCAGCATAGCTGTGGCCCCTCATAAACATATCTGATAAAAGAATTTAACCCCTGATGATCTGATGGCAGAGGTCTGTGAGCTTCTTCTGTTAGTGATAAGAAAATTTATACTGAAGTCAGAAATCCAATTTATGCAATTACAGGGATGAGAAATCTTTTTGGTTTTGCTTAACAATTTAAGTCAACTACACTATAGGATAAATGTACAAATGGAAGATAATGCTTAATGAGCATTTATAGTAAGAGATGATTGGAAATAGTCTTCATAAAATTCTAGAGAACCTTCTTCTCTGGTTGCCTCAGATGAATTAATAAACAAACACAACAATGAAACATCAAAGGCCCTAATCCCGAAGGGGAGATCACACTTGAAAGTAGAAGACTTTTATTGTTTTAGAGCTAAACAACAGCAATAATAATGCCACTTGTACAGTCTTTATTTTCATTGCTAGGAATTTTAGAAATTAGTTGGTTAGACTGATCTGGACATATGTAACACATGTGTGTGCATAACTATACAGTAGCTGCTTAAACATGTACAGACTCATTTCCAGAAAAGGTAGAAACACTCTGTCCTTTATGCAACATGCCATACTAAAGGGGAGAATGGATGAATGAAAACAGCAAATAACAGATGGTCAAGACTATTTCAATATTTCTTGTATCCAGCTATCCATGAAAAGGCTTGTGTATACTCATACCACATGAAGCTTATTCCTCTTTCTAGACCGAGATTATCTGATGTGTGGGGGGTATTCATGACTACTGACTCAAATACATCCCTTTGACTTCTGATTCTCTATAAGTATAAACCTAGCTTGAGAGCCAACAGTAGAGCTAGAAAAGCCAAGCCCACCATTTCTCAACATAAGAAAAAGACTCTGTATTCCACAATTCACATTTTTTCGATGTTCAGAATGCTCAAATATTTAAGAGTTTTAAATATATTTTTAAAGATACAAAAATCATAAGCCAGCCAAATAATAAACATTACAGAAAAATAATGGGAGGAAATTCTTTTTCTGCTTAATTAAGAGTGGAGTTCACTTTTTTTAGAATTTCTCATAAATACAGACAGAATAAATATGTTGTGTTTTTTCCACAATATACAGTACATATTTAAAATTATACTTTTGGAACAGAGAAAATAGAAGCTTTGGGGGATAATCTTTGAAATCACAGGCTCAACAGTCCCCTCTGGATGTTAATAGCTCCAAGAAAGAATACACTTTGTGTGGAAATCAACAGAAAAGAATGAACTGACCTGTATACAAGGGGGACAGGTAATGGGAGTCGTGTGTGGAATATGTGGACACGGTGGCCAGTCTAGCCACCAAAAATTATTTGGAAGGGACAAAAGAATTAGCAGAAACTACCAAATAATCTCATCGTAAAAGGGACACATCTAGTGTCTGCTAGCCAGAATTCTTTTCAGCTAAATTAAAAACTTTTGAATTATGGAGTTGATTATGAGGTTGAAAAGATCAATTATACACTTATGTTTTAAATTATGAAATGGGCTGGACTTTTAGAAGATTATTGAAGCCAAAGCCTAGAATCAGAATTTAGCCAAAGTTAAAAGTACCTAACCATTATTTTAACAGCTGTATTTTGAAAGCTCTAGTTTAAGCATCTTTTTAACACTATTCTATAGGTCATTACAAAAAAAAAAACTCTAGATTTAGCTGCTTGTATGGAAATGGCAACCCACTCCAGTATTCTTGCTTCAAGAATCCCATGGATGGAGGAGCCTGGTGGGCTACAGTTCACGAGGTCGCAAAGAGTCGGACACGACTGAGCGACTTAACTCTATGAGTGATCTAAGCACTGACTTTGTATAAGATTTCATTAATTCAACCAATCTACTAGTGGATTATGTAAGAAACTAGTGCTAAAGGGACACCAACCCCTTGTCAGATGAGGTTCTGGCCCCAAGAAACTTTCAGCTCTTTGGAGAATCTGGTGATTTTGATGATGAGGATATTTCTTTGGGAGGGAGTGATGTGGGGTAGAAAAGAGGACTTAGTTGTCCATTTGCTTCTACTATAAGGCATTACTGTGTGTGTGTGTGTTGGACTTTGGTACATGTTGAAAGTAAGTAACAGATCTCCAACTGAGGGATACTAATATCCAGCTTTTAAAGACACATGAGATAAGACTATGACTATCCACGATTCTAATTTAATGCTTATGCTCAGTCATGTCTGACTCTTTGTAAGCCCATGGACTGTAGCCTACCAAGTTCCTCTGGACTGTAGCCCACCAGGATCCTCTGTCCATGGGATTTTTTAGGCAAGAAAAATGATGAAATGGGCTCTTTGGTTAGAAATGGGTTACCATTTCCTCCTCCAGAGAGCTTCCCAATCCAAAGACAGAACCTGCATCTCCTGCAATGGCAGGCAGATTCTCTGCCACTGAGCCACCTGGGAAGCCCCGATTTAATGTTTCAGTTCGGTTCAGTTGCTCAGTTGTGTTCAACTCTTTGCGACCCCATGAATCGCAGCACGCCAGGCCTCCCTGTCCATCACCAACTCCCAGAGTTCACCCAAACTCATGTCCATCAAGTCAGTGATGCCATCCAGCCATTTCATCCTCTGTCGTCCCCTTCTCTTCCTGCCCCCAATCCCTCGCAGCATCAGAGTCTTTTCCAATGAGTCAACTCTTCACATGAGGTGACCCAAGTACTGGAGTTTCAGCTTCAGCATCATTGCTTCCAAAGAACACCCAGGGCCGATCTCCTTTAGAATGGATTGGTTGGATTTCCTTGCAGTCCAAGGGACTCTCAAGAGTCTTCTCCAACACCACAGTTCAAAAGCATCAATTCTTCGGCGCTCAGCTTTCTTCACAGTCCAACTCTCACATCCACACATGACCACTGGAAATACCATAGCCTTGAGTAGACGGACCTTTGTTGGCAAAGTAATGTCTCTGATTTAATGTTGAGTGGATACTTAAAGTCATGTTTAGTTTCTTTATTAAAGTCATCTGATTTATTTTCTACTACTAATGACACTTCTAATATCAAGATGAAAAATTCACAGATACCATGGACTTTTAACAAAGCAATTAAAAAATCTGGTATAAGATTCTTTTCTTATTAAATATTTTTAAATGTCATTTTTCTCTTTGCTAAGGTTTTTATCTGTGCAGTTTACAGAGCAGCTCTAAGATCTTACAGATCCTTGAATAGGTCTTTAGAGATTATGAAACAGGAAGAAAATCTGAATGACCAAGATGATAGCAGAACACAAGAGCTGAATTCAATCTGTCTTCAGAACACAATCAAGTGTTAATTCTGCTGTGTCCCCAGAAGATGGATTGACAAGCTCAAAATTTAAACCAAGTGGCAATTAATGCCTATACAACCGAGCTGAAAGCAAGTAAGCAGACCAAATAACATGATAAGGGCAGAAAAGGATAGAAAACATCACATGTTCCTTGAAGGGTCATGTTTTATTCATTTTTGTAGTCCTGTTCCATAATACAGGGCTTCTCTGGTGGCTGAGACAGTGAAGAATCTGCTTGCAATGTGGAAGACCCAGTTTCGATCCCTGGGTCAGAAAGATCCCCTGGAGGAGGGACTCCAGTACTCTTACCTGGAGAATTCCATGGACAGAGGAGCCTGGTGGGCTACAGTCCATGGGGCAGCAAAGAGTCGGACACAACTGAAGGCCTAACACTTTCACTTTCCATAATACAGTGTATCCACACAGTAAGAATAAAAAAAAATGTCAGTTAAACTATACTGAACCACAGTTACCTATAAGCCATTTTAGATAAAGAGTAGGGATGCAAATATCCAATCTGGATTTCTTTACTTTCCTATGGTTTTATCTGCCTCGCATTCTCTATATTCTGACATTATTTCTTAGATATACTCAGGAGTTCTTTGATGTTAGCTAAGACAGGAGAAGGAATGTCACAGAACCTCACTCTCTTCCTTCAAATCTCTAGGAGCCTTTGGACTATATCAACAGTTCTCAACAGAGACAATTTTGCAACACAAGGGACATTTAGCAATATCTATAGACATTTTTCGGAGAAGGCAATGGCACCCCACTCCAGCACTCTTGCCTAGAAAATCCCATGGATGGAGGAGCCTGGTGGGCTACAGTCCATGGGGTTGCTAAGAGTCAGACACTACTCAGCGACTTCACTTTCACTTTTCACTTTCATGCACTGGAGAAGGAAATGGCAACCCACTCCAGTGTTCTTGTCTTGAGGATCCCAGGGACAGGGGAGCCTCATGGGCTGCCGTCTATGGGGTCACACAGAGTCGGACACTACTAAAGTGACTTAGCAGCAGCAGCAGCAGCAGCAGAGACACTTTTGGTTGTTGCAATTTGGACAATGTTACTAGAATCTAGTGGGTAGAGGCCAGGGATGCTGCTAAACATACTACAATGCATAGGACAGCCCCCACAACAAAGAATTGTCTAGCCAAAATGTCAACAGTGCCAAGATCAGGAAATTTTGGACCATATATTTCCAAAGGTCCATCTCCCAGGAGCCCAAATAATTTCCATAAAAGCAAACATATCTTCACTGCTACAATCAACTGAATTAGAAGTAAATGGCTCCTGCTATTGTAAGGTGACCTTGTTTTAAATTTGAGGCTACTGACCAAACTGAGGCTACCAAATCCAGTATTCTGGCCTGGAGAATTTCATGGACTTTGTCCATGGGGTCACAAAGAGTCGGACACGACTGAGTGACTTTCACTTCACCAAACTGAAAGAAATTCTGGAAAAAGTTGTAGACAGAAGTTATACTCAGAAAACCTGCCATTAATGACAAATGCTAGTTATTTTAGAACTTAACTCCTAAAGACCTGAATCTAATTTCTACTGAAAAAAAATTTTAAGTCATATTTTTGGGCCATTTTCCCAGCCAATGTGTGAAAATATATATGAAATAAAGCTTCACAGCACTGCTCAATAGATTTTTCTGCGATGACAGAAATGTTCTGCATCTGCAGTGCTTACCTCAGTGGCTCCTAGCCACGTGTGGATATTAAGCACTTGAAAGGTGGCTATTGCAAATGAGGAAATAAATTTTTAATTTTATTTCATTTAAATTTAAATAGCCACAAATACCCTAGTGGTTTTTGTGTTAGACAACACAAATTATTAAAAATTAACTTTACCTAAAGTCACTTTTTGGAGAAGGCAATGGCACCCTACTCCAGCACTTTTGCCTGGAAAATGCCATGGACAGAGGAGCCTGGTGGGCCGCAGTCCGTGGGGTCGCTAAGAGTTGGACACGACTGAGCAACTTCACTTTCACTTATCACTTTCATGCATTGGAGAAGGAAATGGCAACCCACTCCAGTGTTCTTGCCTGGAGAATCCCAGGGACGGGGGAGCCTGGTGGGCAGCCGTCTATGGGGTCGCACAGAGTTGGACACGACTGAAGCGACTTACCAGCAGCAGCAAAGTCACTTTTAACAGATCTTACATTTGAAAATACCTATTAGGATTCATTGCTAATCACCTGAAAAAATAGCTACGAAAAGCTAATGAGTCTTAACAATGTAATAATATAGCAGAGGTATTCTGAGATTAACAAATGTCTAGTACTTAAAAGAGTACTGTGCTGTGTGCTGTATTTAGTCGCTCAGTCACGTCTGACTCTTAGTGACCCCACAGACTGTAGCCCGCCAGGCTCCTCTGTCCATGGGATTCTCCAGGCAAGAATACTGGAGTGGGTTGCCATGCCCTCCTCCAGGGGATCTTCCCAACCCAGGGATCGAACCCAGGTCTCCTGCACTGCAAGCAGATTCTTTACCTTCTGAACCACCAGGGAAGCCCACTTAAAAGAGTCTTGGTCATAAAATTGCTAGGGAGAAAGAGTTCTCTTTAGAGGTCCAGGGAGAAATGGTTATTATCCAAGCTACCTATTCTTTCCTAGTGGCTAAGAAAATATATCTGAAGCTGGAAGCTACTACAGGTATATATATAGCACAAGGTAAGAAGTGGCAAACACGATGTTGTCCCTGCCCTCTGTCTGTGACTGCGCCTCTGTAGCTTGCATGGGGAGGAAGATATAAGGATCAATACATTCTTACAATAGATTTTGTCAGCTCTCAAATCTGTCTGTACTGTGACATAGTTGAAATAGTTAAGTAGTTAAATGTTCAACTACATCATGAATTAAATTGGCTTTTAATCTAAGTCTGGTCTTAGAATCTCACTATTTACAACACTGCTTCAGTGGAAAAATATTATATTCAACTTTTAAGTTTTGTGAGAAAAAGCAAATAACAAAAAAGAAAGAGCAAAACAAACTTATGCTATCTTATGGTAATCTGATAAAGATTTGATACTGGAAAGGGTATACTCATCTGACAGCTATCAAAAGACCAAAGTCACAACCAGCATATTGACACTGATATAGTCGAGATCCAGAACATTTCCATCCCCACAAGGAGCCCTGTGTTGCCTATTTATAGTCACCCCTGTCCTACAGCAGCTCATGGAAACCACTAATGTGTTCTCTATTTCTCTAATGTCACTATTTCAAAAATGCTATAGAAATACTATCACACAGTATCCAGTTTTGGGCGACTGGCTTTTTTTCAGTCAGGGTAAGTTCCTGGAGATTCATCCAAGTTGCTGTATGTGTTTATGGTTCATTTTCTCTTACTGCTGAGTAGTATTCCATGGTACACATGTACCATAGTGTGATTAGCCATTTAATCGTGAAGGACATCTGAGCTGATTCGAGTTTGGGACTACCATGAGTAAATCTGCTGTAAATGTACATGTACAGGTTTATGCATGAACATAAGTTTTCAATTCTGTGGTATAAGCATCCAAGAGCATAACTGTTGGGTTGAATGGTAGTTACAAGTTTGATTTTTATAAGAAACTGCAAACTGTTTTTATGTAATGATGTTACTATCCTACATTCCAAACAGTAATGCATGATTTATCTAGTTTCTTTACATCCTTGCCAGCATTTGACATTGCCACTATTTTCTAATTTTAGCTTTCTGATCAGTGTATAGTGGTTTCTCTTGTGGTTTTAATTTGCATTTCCATAATAGTTATTGTTTCCCTGGTGGCTCAGTGGTAAAGAATCCGTCTGCCAATGCAGGAGATGGGTTTGGTCCTTGGGTCAGGAAGATTCCCTGAAGAAGGAAATGGCAACCCATTCTAGTATTCTTGCCTGGAAAATTCCACAGACAGGAGGAGCCTGTCAGGCTCTATTCCATGGGGTTGCAAAGAGCTGGACATGATTTAGCAACTAAACAACAACAATGGTTACTGATGTTGAACATCTATTTATGTAATTATTTGTCATCTGTGCATCCTCTTTAGGGAAATGATTCTTCATGTCTTCTGCCCATTTTCTAATTGAATTGTTTGCATTTTACTATTGAGTTTTGAGAGCTCTTTACATTTTACAGACATAGATCTTTTGTTGGATATATGGTTTGCACATATGAAAAGCCTAACTTTTCATCCACTTAACAGAGTCCTTCGCAGAGCAATCATTTTTAATTTTGACAATATCCAATTTATCAAATTTTCCTTTAATGGACTGATACTTTTCATGAACAGTCTAAGAACTCTCTGTCAAACTTTAGATCTTGAATATATTCTCTTGCTTTTTTTTTTCTGGAAGTTTGTTATTTCATGTTTTACATTTAAGTCTATTATCTATGTTGAGTCAATTTTAGTATAAAGTGTGAGGTTCAGGTCAAGGTTTTTTTTTTAACCTGTGAATTTTCATCCAATTGTTCCAGCACTATTTGTTGAAAAAGCTATATACTTCCTTCACTGGTTGCTTTATATCTTTGTCAAAACTGGTTGGACATATTCATGTGGGTCTATTACTCAGTTCTCTACTTTGTTCTATGGATCAATACTCCTCCAATACCATAGTCTTGATGACTATATTATTATAAGTCTTGAAATCTGATAAATTGATTCCTATGACCTTGCTGTTCTTTTTTCAGCTACTTATTTCCATTATCTTAACATACAAATTTTAGAATAATCTCTTCCATATCTACTAAAAATATTTCCAAAATTTTGATAGGAATTGTATTAAACAGATAGATCACTCTAGGGAGAGCTGACATGTTTATACCATGTCCAGTGTTGTACCAGTCCATGAACATATCTCTCCATTTATTTAGGCCTTTAATTTTTTCATCAGCATTCTGTAATTTTCAGAACATAGATCCAGTATACATAGTTAGATTTATGCATAAGCATGTACATATTTTATTAGATTTAAATGCCTTCTTTGGAGCAAATGTAAATGATACTACATTCTAAATGGCAGTTTCTATATGCCTGTTGTTAATATACAAAAATGGAACTGATCTTGGTGTGGGCTCTTATATTCTGCAATCTTGCTGATCTAGTTTTTGTATATTCTTTTTTTGCATTTTCTACAAAGACAATCATGTCATCTATATATAGTGATAATCACCTTGTCAATCTGCATGTCTTTTATTTCACAGTATAGGTTTTTAACAAAGCTGATCTTTTGCTCATTACTTTGAGTAGTCTCTTTACTTTTAAAGTTCTTGACACTACTGGATTATGTCAAGACCACAAAAACTGCTTGAGCAGCTACCCCATAATTATTCTCTGAATAAAAGGAAATAAGTTTGGTTAGGTAAGGACATCAATATTTAAAACTAAGCCTGGTTATATTTAATCAAGATTTTTGTTTCCTGACAAGGACTTAGGTATAATTTTAGCAAATGAACAACTTAAAAACTTAAGTCATAAATTGAAATTAAATATATGGCTGACATAAACGCTGTTGTTTAAACTGACCAGCTCGTCAGTTACAAAAACAAGTGCTATGAAGATTAAGTTAAGCAGGCTTTGTATTTCCTATAGCCTCCAGTTCCAGACTACATCTGTTTTCTTTGATATACAAAACCAGAGTTAAAATAGCTCCATTTATCACAGCATGATTGTAGGCAGACAAACCAGCCTGTCTGTTTCCAGATAGTGAAAGCGACTGTTATTAATCACAATTACAGGCCAAACTCTCTAAGAGAAATTGCATCAATACTCTCCCAACCCCCGGCCCTTCTACTCTTGAACTCAAAAATGCTACTGAGAATGTCATGACACTGCCTGAAGGTCAGTAACTAAAGATGCTACTATGAGGCTGCCTTGAGTTTTAAGTTCAAGATACATATTAAGGAAAACCTTTTCCACACATATAAAAAGCGATCTTTTAAGAACTCTATTACTGGTTAACTTTAGAAGGATAATTAAACCCACTCTATTTAAAATTTATATGGAAAGATTTCTGCTTGAAATGAAACTAGGAAACTACACTGAATAGCATGGGATATTTGAAATGTACAAATTAGATGATTAACTTTAAGCACAGAAGCATTTATGAAAGTAGACATTTTTATAGCAAATTTTGCAGCCAATAGTGTGAAGAAAATTTATTGCTTTCATACAGATGGTAACAGAACCTCCTATAGAGTAAGACTAATCACAGGTTATAGATGAAAATGTTAAAATAACTGTTCAATCTTACTCCTTGATAAGGGTCTTTTTCAAACTGTAACCCTTTTTGCAATGGTTACAGTAGAGGTTTAAGTACACAAACCAGAGTTTCACTTGGTGCTGTCTACTTCTTTTATGTTTTTAAAAGGCTTATTGTTTTTTAAGCACCTACTATATATGCAAGACACTGATGTTTACATACATTATCATACTTAAGTCTTATAATAATCTGAGGTAGGTACTATTCCCATTTTGCAGATGAGAAAACTGCAGTTCAGAGAATTTATTTCTCTAAGGTGATACAGCTAGCTAAGTACAGAGCCAAAAGTCAAATACAGATTTGATTCTGAAGTCTATGTTCTTTCTCCTCTGTCTGTAAGCCTTTCAAACTTATATTTGCTTTAAGACAAAGTTTAAATGGAATCTTACATACATAATGCATCTAAGAAAGGAAACTAAAATGGCTGGTTGGGCAGTTATACAGAAATGCATATTATTTTACCCTACTTTTCCCACTAAATAACTGACTCTGCTAATATACATTCTCAGAAATAATGTTACAGAATAAACTGAGCCTTTCCGTGATTAAGCATGACCCTATATTCAAATAAGGCCTGCTTATTAAGCATTTGAAGCTAAATTAGCAAGGAGATTAATGCCATTCATGTTAATGAAAAATTCAGATGTTTGAGAATCTGCAAAACTGCCCAAAATTCTGTGAATGCTTAGACACTTAACTAGTCACATAACATATTCACTGATTACCTACTTCTATGTAGAATAGTCATTCACTTTTCTAGGGACTGGGGAACCCAGTGACAGACAAGATACAGTCAGTAACCCCACTGAACTTACTCAAATGGGGAACGCATAAACTATACAAGAGAATAGGGAAGATGCCTCTAAGAAAGTGACATTTTTATCGGAGATCTAAATGATGGGGAGAGTGAACCATGCAAATATCTGGAGGGGGCACAAGAGAAAGACCATCAGAAAGAGATGGAACAAATAGCGAAAGACTTTGAAGAGGAAGGGGGTTGACAAGTCTGAGAAACAGCAAGAAAGCCATTTCTGCTATAGGGAAAAAGGAAGAGATGAAGAGACAGAAATAAATACACAATGTATACCCTTGAAGAACCGAATACGGACACTGGGTTTATTTTGAATATGAGAAGAAAACGCTGAGTTTTAAAAAGATTACCCGGACAGCAAGAGAAAGATCAGCAGAGCAATGGGCGTAGAGGTAGACAGACCAGTAAAGAGCCTACTGCAGTTGTCCCAGAAGGAAAAAAATAGTGCTTTAATGAGGGTGGTTTTGGTGACGCCTTCTGGTATTGGGAGTCATCAGCATAAGAACAGTGTTTTCAGTCCTGGGACTGAAGTAATCACTGAGGGAGTGAGGGGCACACGGAGGAAGAAACTGGCTCTGGGCTGAACTCTGGAGCACACCTGTGTTTAAAAAGTATAAAAAAAGGCAAGCTAGCAAAGGGAAAGCATCTTTTTACCTGGACACATCAAAGATATTCTGTGTTCAGGCTTACTTAGTTTCTTTTTCTAAGCCATAGAGGAATCAAAGTGGTTTAGCATTTGTTTCCACACAGTCATATTTCTGACTATATGAAATAAAAAACAATGAGAAATGAGATAGAAATAAAACATTCCTTATTTAAATGAAGCAGAACCTCTCGATAAATTAATATGCAATCAAACCTTGCTACACTCAAGTTCAAGATAATAATTTCTATAATTAAACTATTTCATTGACCTTGGAGTCTTCAACAAATAAAGGCTTATAAACCTAGAACCTGAAAATGCACATAAATTATACGGGAGCTTTACTGTAACATGATCTGACTTGCATTTGTTTTATTACCTGCTACTGACAACGCTAGAAACCTATAGTCAGGAATTACAAAAACAACCAGAAAGTCAAACTGACTTATGTGCAAGAACTTAGAAAACAATGAAATATTTATGATAAGGAAATTAAAATATTAATTCATTTCTGTTTTAACATCTAAAGCAGGACAAGCAACTAAACTTAGGGTCAAAATTAAACAGAGCTTTTATTTTATTTTAAAAGAGAAACAGTGATGTTTAGTATTTCTTCTCATATACTTTTAAAATCATGTGCCTCTTTTCAAAGGCGTTCAATTTAAATTTTTTTAGCTTCTGACCTATTTTCACTATTTTGGGTTCTTAAGTCAGAGGACAAGGACACTGACATAGAAGGCCCTGAGTTCAAATTCAAATTCTAACAAATATTGCTCACACTTTGGAGTAAGCTACTGTACATTCAGAGCCTTAATATTTCTTCATCTGAAAGACAAGAACAGTATCTATTCCACAGCATTCTGATCAGGATTAAAGGAGACTGTCATGCAGAGCACCTAGCAAATGCTTTATAAACGTTAATTCCTTTCCCTATTTTATCTCCCTCCTCTTTGATGTTTTAACATCTACAGCATTTACATGTTTATTAAAGTCACCTTCTAAGTGCTTTTCAAAGAAGAAGGGGACTCTTATCTTGGTTAAAATATGATGATATCATAATCCTACTAGGTTTGATCAGTGGCCTTTTGAAATGCTATCATATTTTACTTTATGGAACTGTAAGATCCTTTAAGAGAAGGACTACCATTCTTTGAAATCCTACTGTCTCATGGACAAGCAATATTTATAATGTGGAAAACATATTATACAACAATGTTAAAAAGCATTAGGCATATCTGGTATCAAAAATATCCCAGGAGCTATTTATATTTTTTGCTCTGGAATCAAGAATTGAATGATCATGATCGTTTGGTTAGTTAACGTTTACATCTTTCCAACTATTTTTAAATTAATTTCTATTTGTGTTCATTGATTAAATAACAGATTATCGATAATAAATTAACAATAAATATAAATTAATAATAAAACAATTATTAACCATAGCTTTAGACAAATAATAAAGTCTGTCTCAAATAAATTTGTACTAGAATTATTTAACCCTTTACTATTTTAAATGTGTGTGTATTTTCTTTTTCTGTAATGACATCTGTACACATACATTATTTCAAGTATGTTTACATAAGTTCTGTTAAAGCCTACTAAGAAACTCTCAGCGTCTAGGGGGTATCTGAGTAAGTACTGATAGCCATTCCACCAATTAGGCTTTCAGCATTTCATATAGAGACACCACTGGCTGCACTGAATATCCTCACAGATCTTAAAGGCATAAGTGTCACTGGTGAGAGAAAAAAAACATTGGTTTGGTTTTCCTCTACAACGTTGCAGCTCATTTGGTCACTTCTAATTTCTGTAGAATTTATCATACTGTAAAACTTGAGTAAACAGAGACCATCCTCTCACAATTAAGGAAATCAGTTCACCTAACCTGATTATCTAACAATTAAGCCTCTATTTCTTTCTATTCAGTACAAGATTTGGCTGTTTTTACCCTCTTGTAGAATTATACCTCTCTCATATATTACTATCACAAACAAGGATCCTATAGTTTCTTATCTCAAAGGAAAAAGTACACTTGTTGGCTGCTGACATCTACCAAAAGGCAAAATTGTTGGCTCTGGAAAGGAAAAAAATTTTTTTCTTTAAATAAGTAATTATAGCTAAATTATTTTGCTTCCTCTCTCTATCCAATCAATTTAGAATTAAGAACATATTACTTCATAATACTATGTAAAATTACTATGTAATTTCCTTACATAGTAGTAATATAGTGGCATCCTAAAATAAAATATTAAAAAATTTTCAGTACTGTATATACTTTTCTGAACATTTTTTTAAAAGGTACAAAAAAAAATCTAAGCACCTTTATGAAATATCTCATGTTTACATTTCCAAAATTAGGTTTAGACTTTAGATTAGTCAAAAGCTTTTAATTCCATTTAAGAGGTTTCTAATATCCAGTTTCTTCTCTTCTTCGTTTTCATCATTCTAACATTCATTAGAATCTCCATCAAAAGGTAATAAATAGGAAGAGAAGGGAAAGAACAATTCATTCCCTTTAATGCTTATCAGTCAGCTAAGTTAGAAATTTATTTGTGAAGAGTAAGAAAAAGTAGGGGGAATATAATAAATTGATACAGTGATGCTGGAAACTATTTTTCTACTTCATTCATCCACATTAGCAATCTTCTTCAGGCCTGGCTGAATACAGATTTTCCACAGCTCACTATGTTTTCTACCAAAATTCTTTCAATCTTCTGACACACATGTATGGAGAGCTGGCTGGGGCCAATACTATTCTGGTGCTGGGAGGAACGAAACAGAAGTCCCTACTGAGGATCCTACTTTCCAGTAGAAGGAGATAGCTAACTATAATGTTAGATAATGCTAAATGCATCATGGAAAATCAATCAGGAAAAGAGGGATACGGAGAACCCAGAGTAGGAGTTGAATTTTTCAAATCAGTGGTCATTTATCTTCATGCACTTCCCTAAAAAAACTACACGTCTATTTTTCTAGGCACCAATTTATATATTAAAAACACTGCTAGTAACATAGATAGACATATCATAATTTTTATTGGTGATATGATCAACTCTCCAGTAACTTAATATTATAATGATCAAAGAGGAATACTATAACAGCATTAAAATACTGAAAAAAGGTTTTTTTCATATCCTGTCTTGATTAATCTGCTGAATTTTGAGTGGCAGAACAGCTCTTCAATATATGGTACAACTGACTTTCAGCTACATTCCAGTAGTGGCTGAGAAACAGTTAAGTAGGTTTCTTCCCCCTTTAAGAACTTTGGCTATAATGGTCAAATACCTTCCAGGCTGGCTGGGCTATCTTGAGTAACATGAAGTTCCTAAGAACTCAGAAGAATGATCAGGTCCTGTTACACAGACAGGCTTGTCAAATCAAGCTTCAGCTGGTTACTACCACAACACAGGTGACTTCAGTGACAGACACAAAAACTTCCCAGATGAGATCTCTAGTGCTATCAAATTCCTCATAGTTCCAGCATTTTATCAAACCAAATATTTTTAGCAGTAGGAATATTAGAAATTCTACCCCCCAAAAAAGAATACCTCCATGGTGATGTGACAGGCTCCCTCCATTAGCGAGGATTTCTTCTCTAGCAGCTGCCTGTATTTGGAAACAAAACAACAAATAAATCACTTTGAAGTAAAAGAGTAAGACTCAACTCTCAAAGGAAGCACAAACGTTCTGGGTTAAATAATAAACAGGAAGTCTAATTTTCTTTTCTATTCAGTTCAGTTCAGTCACTCAGTCATGTCTGACTGTTTGTGACCCCATGAATCGCAGCACGCCAGGCCTCCCTGTCCATCACCAACTCCCAGAGTTCACTCAAACTCATGTGGATCAAGTCAGTGATGCCATCCAGCCATCTCATCCTCTGTCGTCCCCTTCTCTTCCTGCCCCCAATCCCTCCCAGCATCAGAGTCTTTTCCAATGAGTCAACTCTTCGCATGAGGTGGCCAAAGTACTGGAGTTTCAGCTTTAGCATCATTCCTTCCAAACAACACTCAGGACTGATCTCCTTTAGAATGGACTGGTTGGATCTCCTTGCAGTCCAAGGGACTCTCAAGAGTCTTTTCTATTAGGCTAACTGTATTTTAAAAAGCAACTAAAATATGCAGCTTAGCTTTATAAGTTTTTTTCTAGTGAACAGTCACAAATTCTACAATTGTTACTTTAAGATTCTAGAAAGGAAAAAGAGGCAAAATGATGAATTCAGCAGCACTAAATGATTAAAAACAATTTTAAAAAGTTCTGTAAGGAGTCCCGTCCTACTCTGAAGTAAACATCTCACAATACCAACCAACATTTATTGACTGCTTATGGTATGTCCAGAAAAGTAAAACACAATTTACCTGCAATAATTCATTTATTTTCACTAAAGCCATATGGAATAATTACTCTTATTTCTATTTCACAGATAAAGAAAACAAAGCTTTAGGTGGTTAAATTACTCACCTAATATCATACAGTCTACACAGACTCAGGATTACTTACAAAACTATCAGGGATTAATGATTAAAAAAAAACTCTGATGGAGAACATCTATTAGCTCAGTGTGTGCTCAGTGGCTCAGCTGTCTCCAACTCTTTGAGACCCATGGACTGTAGCCACCAGGCTCTTCTGTCCATGGGCTTCTCTACGCAAGGACACTGGAGTGGGCTGCCATGTCCTCCTCCAGGGGATTTTCCCGACCCAGGGATGGAACCCATACCCACATGTCTCCTGAACTGGTAGGTGGATTCTTTACCACCAGCACCACCTGGGAAGTCCTTGCTTTGGGACAAATAACTTGTCAGGCTTCTGGATATCTAAATATGTGTGTGTGGGGAAGGGGGGTAGTGGGGTGGAGGGTGGCAGCGCACGGGCCCTTGTTTTATCCTCCTAACATGTTAGGCTCTAACTAGTCTTCTTATAAAGCAGGAAGGTTAGAAAGATAAAGACTTAAAGCAAAATACAGAATGGCTGAAGTACAGGGTGGAAAAAGGGTTACAGTAACTGGAATTACACTCAATTACTCATGAATGTGTAGCAGATATGAGGTAAAATCCCTACAGTGAGTGCCCTGTACCTCTCAGAATTACCTGGATGTGTATAAGCCATCAGAGTCAGGCCACAGTAGAGGAGGCCCTCCCTTCAGGAGGTGGGACGGACATCTCATTGCGAAGCAACATATAAGAACCCTCATCACTTAGGATTTAGGGGTTTTCAAATGAATCATATCTATGCTCGCCCTACTCGAAGACACTATATCTTCTAACAAATCATTTTAAGTAAAGCAATAATTACTTGAAACCAGGAGCACTTAGAGAATGACTGTTTCGCTTGGGAAAGAAGGAATACTTTCACTTCTATAGTATTAATACTATGGGGAAGGGGACTCTGAGTAGCCAGAGGGCAATACGAGGACACTAAAAGGCTAAAGGGATAGGAGAGGATTCGAACTTTTGAGGATGCTGGATATGCTCATTATTTTGATTGGGGTGATTTCATAGGTGCATACATATGTCAAAACCTGTGAAATTGTACACTTCATAGGCTGTTTACTATATTTCAATTATACCTCAGAAAAGCTGTTTTTTGTTTCCGTTTTAAAAAAAGGAGGCCTCAGAGGGAGCCAACCAAACCCTGTCTGTGGTTTGGGTCTAAAAGGGTGCCACTGAAAATCATCTTGTGGTACTGTCTTTGGCAGGCAGGCTACAGTTAATGTGAGGACACCTGAGGTTTAACAAGCCCAGTCTCCTCCCACTTCCTCTACACTCTAGTCTGTTTCTTCCACTCTAGGCCTTCTTGTCATGAGAAACCTTGATTATCAAACAGAAGGCTTGACAACAATTAGAAGCATGAGGCTTCTAATTAAGAAATGTAATAGAAACTGCTAGCAAATGAACCTCAAAGCCTGACATATAACTTTAATTTTTTAATTAAAATCAATTAAAATATAAACTGAAATGATAGCAACATTGACCAAGGGTTTTAGAGCTGCTGACCTCTAAAACTGCTCGGTTTTAGAGCAGTCACCATCTAGAGCTGGGTGGGCTGCCAGAGTGATATCAATGGTCCCTACAGTCTTCAATGGACTTCCCTGGTAGCTCAGACAGTAAAGCATTGCCTACAATCCGGGAAATCTGGGTTCAATCCCTGGATTGGGAAGATCTCCTGGAGAAGGAAATGGCAACCCGCTCCAGTACTCTTGCCTGGAAAATCCCACAGACAGAGGAGCCTGGCTAAGCTGCAGTCCATGGAGTCGCAAAGAGTCGGACACGACTGAGTGACTTCACTTTCACAGTCTTTATCATTTAATTTAATCAGGTATTTTATAAGTAATAATGAAAGAATCATAGGCCACAGAATGTTAATTTTAGAATATTGATTACAGTATGTGTAGGGAATATACATTTTAGACTTCTAATTCAGCATTCAATCCAGCGCAAAAATTATGTTTTTCATTTCTATGGGCTATCACCAAGGTAAACCACAAGTTATTAAAGAGAGTCAAACTAAAATCCGTAAGTTGACAGTAAAGTTTATTTAAATTAATAAAAGAATATAAAAGCTACATTCATGTACTCGAAATTACCTCAGTTTGTTCAAACACAGTCAGTGGGTCACTGATTCCCCTGTAGTTAAAGGCAAAGTAGAAATAGATACATGCACCTGCATCATAAGTCTGTGTCACCCTAAAAAACAAACAGACAAAAATCCCCCGCAAGGCTTTAGGTGAAATCAGATTCAGTATCTAGAAACTTAAAGGCAGTATCGTCTGAATGATTTGCTTAACCCATAACCTCATTCTCAACCTACCCTCCTACTCCATGGAAGGAAAACAGATTTGCTAGATAAAGGACACTGATGAACTATCTGTACTATTTTCATAACTTTTTTGCTAAGTCTGTACTGTTATCCCAAAAAGTTTTAAAATTTTAAGATGATGTAAATATTTCTCCAATTGGCCTGAGATAAGCAAAAATTCCACTTCCTCAGAAAGGAATTTTTTTTTTTTACAAAGTATATTGCAGTTAAAGACAGCTCCAAAACAGATCTCATGGAACTTGGTGATGCCTTAAAAGCCTTCTGAACTTCCTCAAAGTTAAGAGAAATAAATATGAGAACTTAAAACTAGAAAACAAGAAAAATGTTCAAATACCAAATATGATGGGGTAAAACAGAGCATCTTCACCAAGTTCACATTAATAAATTAGTAATGACTTTGAAAACAAATTGAATGACACAAAACCTTAAGACAGTGTCTCTAAAGGGTTTATACTCTAGGTCTCGTATGTGAGGATGCTGTATGTGTGTCTGCAAAAGATATCAAGAATGTTAGATTAATAAATCATATACATGATAAATATTTGGACTTTGAAAATGCAATTAGGTGAAGCATTTAAAAGGGAGCTAAGGTAATCATAGTCAGATCTCTGAAAGCAATTTACAGAGGTTCCTACAAAGAATTTAATTCAACAGAAGGAGCAAATATAGAGGAAATACTCTTTTTTACTACACAATACAAATAGAATCTAATCTAAAATTTTAATGGCCTTTTAGGCCAAATGTTAGGTGCCTGAGAACAGAAGAAATGTACTGTTTAACAATGCTACTGTCAATTTGCCAGCTGTGTTTTTCTTCTAGTGTTAATTCACACCCATAAAAAAGATCCCTTGAATGTTTACATTTTAAGTACCAGATTTACAAAGTTTAAAACAAACTGGAGAACTATGTTAACTACAAGGGTACTATCACTAAAGATGACCATGTTTAAAAAATATAGAATGAAATGAGTTTGCAGCAATTAGAAAATATGTATCATTCACATGAGAATCAATATCAATAAACAGAAAATATAATTAATATTAGTAGAACACTGCTACCTTCCCACAAACCCAACATCTATATTACACAATTCAGTTTTCAATAGAGAGGCAGGCTTCTAAAATTATAGTAAAGCTTGATTGATCAGTATCTCAAACAAAGTAGAAATGACAACATTTTTTGAAAAACCTTAATTTGGGACCATTTCAGAAAATGACTTAGAACTAAAACCTATTAACAGGTCACTTCTATCACTTAAGACACTTAAATACTAATGTCTTCCAAAATCATCTGAACAAGAGATAGTGTTGCTGCCAAAGTTGTTATATTTCTTAAAAAAAAAAAAGTGTGCTATATACTTTTCGAAGTACTGTACTTATGTTAGACTCACTGGCTAGTTATTTCTTCCCACAAAATTTGTTCAGAAAATTTAGGGTTAGAATTCCAATACACAAAATAATTTTTAAAAGACATAAATGAAGTAAAATCAGTAAATGCATGCTACAGCTGAATTCTTTTCCTCAGAATCTTTGATTTCAATGAAATCTACAACTATTTTAAATTAATTTCAGAATAGCTTTTTAAAAAATGATTTAAAAAGTTCATCTCACACATTCAAGCTTTTACACTCAACACAGAATCATCTCCTTAGCTACTGTTATCAGCCCAAATCATACTCAACTAAAATTAAACTCTACTAAAATGTTAGTTTAATCAAGTATGTGCTATTAAAACTATATCTAAAACTCCTATTTAGCAAAACACTCAATGAACTTAGACTTTGCACATTCTAAACTTTGGTTTTATAAGATAATCATAGAAGCGAAAGCATTAGGCTTTTACCAGAAAATCCTTAAAAAAACAGCCACATAATAAATGACATATGGTCAATTCAGAATATATAACAATTCTATCCACCTGCAGTACAATGCATAATGAAGATTCTTAGGCCTTATAATTACCATTTAAAGAACCCAGATTTAAGTGTTGTTACAGAAGGTGTCCTAAAGACAGAATATTTTACTTCCCAGTCACTTTCAGTAAGTAGTAGTTTATCACAACGGTAGTCTCATAATGGAAGGGGAGATCTCAAGAGATGCTGAACAGGGAAGAAGGGCAGAAGAAGGAAGAAAGGATATCTGTTAAGCTGAGGCTTGACATAACAAAAGAATAAACAATCCTCAACTTGACAAGAATTCACCCTATTATTTTAAATGCTTTAAGTTTTACTATTAATAAGCGACTTTTGGATTAGTGGGCCCGATTTGTTCTCAGTTTTATAATATGTGGCCTGACAGACTAGACAGTCAGGCCTCTTATTCTGTGAGTTCACAGAGAAAGTTAGTATCAAAAGACTGGACACAAAGTGCCCCTTCTCAAGAAAACATCCTCTGGGTCTGCTGCTATTTAACTAAGAGGACAAGATTATTAGTTAACTGTGATCCAATATGGATCATAACTGTCCCATGTGGAAGACATTAGCCATATGTGGTACTGTAAATTTAAATTATTTGAATTAATGAAGTTTAAAATTCAGGTCCGCAGTCACACCAGCCACACTGCAACAGCTCAACAGCCACATGTGGCTTGTGGCTACCATACTGGATAGGACAGATACAGAACATTTCCCTTATCACAGAAAGATCTATTGGAAAGCAATGAGTTAATCTTCATTTGGATCTTCTGGCTCCACTCATTCCTATATTCCATACCCAATGATTTAATCAACAACTGACAAAGTGGTTAAAATGCTTTTTCTCTACTAAAGAAAGAGTTATATTGAATATGTTTGTAATTTACAGTTTCCTGACTACCTATGAAATTTATAGTTTCAGTGAATGAAGAGGTCCAAGAGTTCAGACATTTGACTCTTTATCATGGTGCTGTCCAGACAGGGCAGAAGGCTCACTTGTGGAAGGGTGTTCTACTTCTGTTAGGTTCAGGACCACTGCAAAAATCTTAGTTTAGTTGCACAGTCCTAGTAAGTCACTAACACGGCAAGTGAAGTTTAGGAAAGCCTGCCAAGTGGAACAGACCAAAGCTTTTCCTCAGCTCACAAATTACACTTTTCCATTAATTTTAAAAAGTTTTTCAGAATAAGAAGTGTAAGAACAACAAAAAAACTCACCTGCATGTAGAAAGAGGAGCAAACTGAACACCTTTCTCTTTGCATTCCCTTGTTATTCTTTCTTTTACATTTCTACAGAGATCTACAACCCTAGAAAACAAGAATGGAATTCAATATTAAGTTTTCACATGTTTCAAAAATTCTAATAATTACTGGTTTATCAGCACACTTCAAGTCAGAAATTCTCTTAAACTTTTATGTTTATTCCTTCAAGAATGAACAAGAGTCATGATTATTCAAACTGAGCCTTCCATTCAAAAATTTAAGGGAGGAAAGTCTTTCCCCTTTTTGTCATAGGAAAGACAAAAGTCAGAGGAGTCTGGTCTCCTGAAGATAAGTTTCCTACGCTAAGGAAAGTCCAATTTTGAAATAAATTTAACTGTAAGATTTTAAACACTTTTTTAAAAGTTCTAAGAAAATATTAATGAAAATCCAATTCTGGGTTATAGGAATACCCCAATTGGTGCTAGTGGTAAAGAATACACCTGCCAATGCAAGAGACACAGGTTCGATCCCTGGGCTGGGAAAATCCCCTAGAGGAGGAAATGGCAATCCACTCCAGTACTCTTGCCTGGAAAATTCCATGGACATAGGAGCCTGATGGGCTACAGTACATGAAGTCACAAAGGGTTTAACATGACTGACCATGTGCATGAACACACATGTGCACACAACCCCCCTCACACACATACAATCTATACCCATGTCTAAGAAGTCTTCCTTAATTTAAAAAGAATTTCATTATTAATCACACTATTACACCAAATGTTCAACAGATTATTTTCAAGCACTAGGCTAAAATCCAGCTCAACAAAGACTTACTGGATACAAACTGTGTGTAAAGTTATGCCAGGTTATTTAACATTAGAAGTCAGTGAAAACAGAAAAGCAAGGCAAATGCTTAAAGGGGAGGGAAGACTGGCAATATTTAACAATATTAATCTATTTTTTAATGTGAGCTGTAACATATTTTTATAACATATATTTTGTTTCATCTGGAAAATAAGACTCAAAGTATACATAAGGCATTTTATTCTCCAATAAATATCGTGGCTACATATTGATGATGATTCTGTGTTTTAAACCTTGGTCTTTAGAAAAGATGACCAAAAGTTACCTATATTTCCAATAAGAATGAGGAATAAATAAAATAAATATGAAAAAGGTTGTAGTGTTTTATTAGCATGTCAGTTTTATAAATAAGTGTCTAAAAATTCTATAAATTCTGACTTTACAAAACAACATTGAAGTTAAATTCTGCTTTATTCTATGAGAGCTTAAGGCAGATAAATAAAATCTGCTTAACCTTAATATCTATAGGAATTAATGTGCATTACAAATTTATAAAGGTAATAAGTTCTTTATTATGACTCTAGAAAATGGAATTTATGTACTACTTGAATAAGATACTTTCTAGAAATTATTTGTATAATTCTCACAAAGCTCATGCAGAGGTCAATACAGTCCATTTGGACCAAGCACTATGTATGAGGTAAACATAACTATGTACACTTTTAAATTCTTACCTGACCTTATTAGCTAATTTAACACTACTGACCATTTCTTCACTGAAAAAAATGTCCCTTGGCTCCTTTCACAGCACTGGTTTTCCTCCAGATCTTCTAGACTGTATTCCTTAATTTCCTTTGTTAACTCTTATTTGGATGACTTAAATGAATCCTTTATTTGTATTCCTTCAGTGTTGGGGTTCCCTGGAGTTCTTTCTCAGGCCTTCTTTTTTCCTTCATTCATTTACCTGAAAGTGTATTTGCTGCTTTGGTTTTAATCACAAATCTCAAGCTGGTATCTCTAAAATCTTCTAATCTCCAACTTGGATCTCTTAAGCAGCTATTTTTATAGGCTACATTCTTACACTATTCCAGAGTTCATTCACAGGACTTTATACAGAATATACACTGAGCACCTAACAGGTGCAGTCACTGTGCTAAGGGCACAGTGGAACACATAAAAACTAGTAAGACCAATAATCTCTTAAGAGATTTATGCACGAAAAGGCCAAGCAATCTAATAATGTGTGAGGGTTGAAGACTCTGATCCCATGGTTCGCTGCTAAATATGGTCTCTACCTAGCTAAAGGTTTAAGAGAAAGCAAGTTACTAAATGGTAACAAGTAAATTTTAAGTCAGGAATACAGCTGCTTTCCCTTAGTTTTATTTATTAATACCTTAGCTGAAGACATTGTTTTAAATGAAAACTAATCAAGTATGGAGCCCTGTATAAAACAGATAATAGTGAGTTGGAAAAATATGTCAGAATATACAAGGAAAGGATAAAGAAAAATGAAGAGCGTGCACGATCAGTTTCCACAGTTGGAAGAGTTTAAAGACAAAAGGGAAATCATCAGTTAGCAGGAACTGATGACCGGGAAATTCATAATACTGAAGAAGTAACACTACACTAACCCATTTTCCCCAGTAAGGAAAAGTACTAAAGACTAAAGTGGTCTCTGAGACAACTATGAACAGCTCCCAAACTATATCTGCTGTTCAAAAGTGTCAGATGTGGATGAGGTGATAATTCTTTTTATTTATAAGATTTATTCCCCCTATTAAAATTTAGCATCCAAAACTGAATGCTATGAATTTAAGACTGATACTTTAAATGTGATTACTATCTTATGGTGCATGGAGTATTAGCATCAATACACTGAAGTAAAAACTCAAAGTAGATGAAGACAATGTAGAAAAGTAAAAAGTTTTCTTAGGGAGGAAAAAAAATGAGGTTAAGGTCGAACAAAGATGTTAACGTAGGTAACACCTAACAGGTGTGTTCAGTGGGATCTGTTGGATCTTATATGCTTTATTACAGATTTAAAATAGTAAATTTTATAAAGAAAAAGTAAAATGTACCTAGAATAAAAATGTACTAACAATTTCAAGAATTTCCTATTACTGAATGAGTTAATTCACAGGTCTATTTTTAATAAAGCCATTTCACATTTCCTAATCAGCTTTTATTATATTTCCCTAACCAATATTTTTATGTATGCTGAGTCACTTCAGTCGTGTCCGACTCTGTGTGACCCCATAGACGGCAGCCCACCAGGCTCCCCGGTCCCTGGGATTCTCCAGGCAAGAACACTAGAGTGGGTTGCCATTTCCTTCTCCAACGCGTGAAGGTGAAAAGTGAAAGGGAAGTTGCTCAGTCATATCCAACTCTTTGCGACCCCATGGACCGTAGCCTACCAGGCTCCTCCGTCCATGGGATTTTCCAGGCAAGAGTACTGGAGTGGGCTGCCATTTGTATGTATGCTGCTGCTGCTGCTAAGTTGCTTCAGTCGTGTCTGACTCTGTGCGACCCAATAGACGGCAGCCCATGAGGCTCCCCCGTCCCTGGGATTCTCCAGGCAAGAACACTGGAGTGGGTTGCCATTTCCTTCTCCAATGAGTGAAAGTGAAGTCGCTCAGTTGTGTTCGACTCTTAGCGACCCCATGGACTGCAGCCCACCAGGCTCCTCCATCCATGGGATTGTCCAGGCAAGAGTGCTGGAGTGGGGTGCCATTGCCTTCTCCGATTTGTAGGTATACATGTATGTAATTTCAAAACAAAAATTATACAGTTTCTTAAAATTGGATTTCTTTCAGAAATCACTTAAATTCAAGCTAAGATCTTGCTTAATAGTACATATACAAATATCAAAAGTTAAATGATAGAGTACAATAGGAGGTTGTATTTTGGGGAGACTTTCTAAAGAACATTTAAGCATATTAACCATTTAAGAATTTAAATCAAAGCTAAGTCAAACCACACAATGACATTTAGTGTTCAATAAAATTATTTAAAATGTAAATTTCAGTAATACCATCCTTCTATGGGGCATGAGCAAATCTAAAATTTTTTAAATGGCTTGCAAATATGACATTCTGCTGAAGACACTAATTTAAATAAACGTGATTACCTTCTTTCAATGATTCTTTACAAAATTTTAGAAGTTTACATATTCACACACAAAAATAAATTAGTTCAGCAACTTGTATAGCATATTTTAATAATATCAGGCATTTTGTTTCATTTTACCTGTCCCAAGGAGCAGAAGTCTCAAAAGATTCTCCTAATACATAGTATTCCAAACCCAAATCCTGTTAAGACATATACACAAAAATCAAGGAATTATAAAAGATGCAGAAGTCCATAATATTAGTAGTATTTCTTGTTCATTGTTAGTACTTCGTGTTTCTAATTTAACCTTCTGGACTCTTTATAATCTACCTCAAAAAAGTATGGGAAAGTGGTCCCAAGTCCCAGATACAACCTCCAGGAGGACAGAAGCTTTGTCTTGTTTTCCTCTGTGCCCTTGGCACCAGGTGGAGTGCCTGAAACATGGTAGGCACTCAAATATTTCTCTAATGAATGCAGTCTCTACCCAGGAACTGCCTGTGTGCATGCAGAGAACACTAGCAGGATAGATTTTAGTGGCCTAAATAAATACAGAATTGACCAATACCAAAAAGTGATCATTAGGAACAAAGGAGCAGGGAGATAGGGAAGTCACAGGCAGAGGGGACTAAGGAAAGGAAAAGATATCTTCTTCAAATCAACTTTTCTTTAAAAATAAACTCAAGAATAGAGTGTTTCTCTTTGTAGTGACTAAATAGATAAAACATCTGGACCCATCTCAGCTAGGAAAATGTTTTATAGCATATAAAATATATTGTTTATACAATAAGTAACTCATAATACTAAATTTTTTACCCAGAGTACAATTCTGTTCTAATATCAAAACTGGAAAGTCATAAGCTACCGCAGAAGGGCAAAGGTATGAAAGAAAACTTTTTAAAGTAGAAAAATCATAGACTCATGTTAAATTACAATAGGTTAAAATTTAAGAAAATAAAGAAAATTTTATTCACTTAAAATAAGAAAATGTATTGTTTGCAACATAAAATGACAAGGGAAATATGAGATAACTTACTCGAATATATGCAATGACATAGGTCAACAAATAACCTCTCTGTCCATTATCTTCCCCAGCTGCCAATCCCCTGTAATTAAAGAACAAACTGAATATATTTCAGATGAACTATTAAAAATAAATAATACTAACCAAACTGATCAACACCTCAAGATAACTCCTTATAAGATTAACACAGATTACATTACATCTCATTTTAATTTCAATCTCATTTATCATAAAGGTATAAATGTGCTATCAAGAGAACAGGCTTGGACAAAAGAATTTTTAATATTCAGTTTAGTAATTAATTTTAAACTTTTATAGCCACCAAACTAGTAAACCTGAGTGATATAAACTCAACCAATTCTATTCAGACTGTAAAAAGAACAGAGGCTCAGCCATGAGAAATAAGCTTAAATAATCTTTACAAGGACAAGATACTTAAAATACTTTTATTTTACTCATATTCTAATCTGTATATTCATGTATTATAGTCTTATTCATATATAAAGATTTGCAATGAATGACTACTATCTTCTAACACCAAGAAGTTTCCTGAATACTTGAGCATATAGCATCTGGAATATTAGACATGGTGTTTACTTTATGGGACTTATCATTTAAAAGACAGACAAAACATACTTATATAGATATATTAAAATTTATGAAACATCATACAGATAGGTACAAGAGTAAATGTATGAACATATCCATTTCAATTGGAAAGTAATTTTATACACAGAGGATGTATTTGGTGATCTAGTTAGAATTAATCCCATATAATGTATATTTCAGTCCAAGTATTCTATTTTGTTAAAGTCATTCTAATTTTAAAAGACTAGGAATGACTGATTTCCACTACCTTCAATACAGAGTCTTTGATTTTCCTTTTTTCCACCACTAGGCAGAAATTAAAATTTAAGTAGTTTTAGTCAATTAAATAAAACTTATCCCAAACTCTCGAAGCACCCACTAAAAATCCCTCAATAAAAATGAATGGAAAAATATCTTTTCTTGTGGCCTTCTTGGGCCATGACTGAGGGTTAACTTTCATGTCTCTCTCCTCAATATACTAGGAGATTCCCTGATGACTCAGATGATCAAGAATCCACCTGCAATGCAGGAGACCTGGGTTCGATCCCTGGGTTGGGAAGATCCCCCGGAGAAGGAATGGCTACCTATTCCAGTATTCTTGCCTGGAGAATTCCATAGACAGAGGAGCCTGGTGGGCTACACAGTCTATGGGGTCGCCAAGAGTCAGACGCGACTGGAGCGACTTCCACTCTCAATACACTAATTGCACCTTCTTGGTCTCAGGATGCTGAGCCCTCAACCGAGGTATTGCTTAAGACTCAGGTGTTGAGCCTCTTCTCATTTCTCTTATGAATTCAATTCACGCCTTACAGTTAAATCCTTTCTCCCCTTCAATGTTTTGCCTGACGTCGGCAGTAGGCAGTAAGTAAGTAATACAATGCATATGTACCTTTGTTCTATACAAATGTGCATGTGTGCATGCATGCTAAGTTGCTTCAGTCAAGTCTGACTCTTTGTGACCCTATGGATTGTAGCCTGCCTAGCTCCTCTGTCTATGGGATTCTCCAGGCAAAAGGGCCTATGTAGTAGCTCAGATGGTAAAGAATCTGCCTGCAATGTAGGAGACCCTGGTTAAAATTTAAGAAAATAAAGAAAATTTTATTCACTTAAAATAAGAAAATGTATTGTTTGCAACATAAAATGACAAGGGAAATATGAGATAACTTACTCGAATATATGCAATGACATAGGTCAACAAATAACCTCTCTGTCCATTATCTTCCCCAGCTGCCAATCCCCTGTAATTAAAGAACAAACTGAATATATTTCAGATGAACTATTAAAAATAAATAATACTAACCAAACTGATCAACACCTCAAGATAACTCCTTATAAGATTAACACAGATTACATTACATCTCATTTTAATTTCAATCTCATTTATCATAAAGGTATAAATGTGCTATCAAGAGAACAGGCTTGGACAAAAGAATTTTTAATATTCAGTTTAGTAATTAATTTTAAACTTTTATAGCCACCAAACTAGTAAACCTGAGTGATATAAACTCAACCAATTCTATTCAGACTGTAAAAAGAACAGAGGCTCAGCCATGAGAAATAAGCTTAAATAATCTTTACAAGGACAAGATACTTAAAATACTTTTATTTTACTCATATTCTAATCTGTATATTCATGTATTATAGTCTTATTCATATATAAAGATTTGCAATGAATGACTACTATCTTCTAACACCAAGAAGTTTCCTGAATACTTGAGCATATAGCATCTGGAATATTAGACATGGTGTTTACTTTATGGGACTTATCATTTAAAAGACAGACAAAACATACTTATATAGATATATTAAAATTTATGAAACATCATACAGATAGGTACAAGAGTAAATGTATGAACATATCCATTTCAATTGGAAAGTAATTTTATACACAGAGGATGTATTTGGTGATCTAGTTAGAATTAATCCCATATAATGTATATTTCAGTCCAAGTATTCTATTTTGTTAAAGTCATTCTAATTTTAAAAGACTAGGAATGACTGATTTCCACTACCTTCAATACAGAGTCTTTGATTTTCCTTTTTTCCACCACTAGGCAGAAATTAAAATTTAAGTAGTTTTAGTCAATTAAATAAAACTTATCCCAAACTCTCGAAGCACCCACTAAAAATCCCTCAATAAAAATGAATGGAAAAATATCTTTTCTTGTGGCCTTCTTGGGCCATGACTGAGGGTTAACTTTCATGTCTCTCTCCTCAATATACTAGGAGATTCCCTGATGACTCAGATGATCAAGAATCCACCTGCAATGCAGGAGACCTGGGTTCGATCCCTGGGTTGGGAAGATCCCCCGGAGAAGGAATGGCTACCTATTCCAGTATTCTTGCCTGGAGAATTCCATAGACAGAGGAGCCTGGTGGGCTACACAGTCTATGGGGTCGCCAAGAGTCAGACGCGACTGGAGCGACTTCCACTCTCAATACACTAATTGCACCTTCTTGGTCTCAGGATGCTGAGCCCTCAACCGAGGTATTGCTTAAGACTCAGGTGTTGAGCCTCTTCTCATTTCTCTTATGAATTCAATTCACGCCTTACAGTTAAATCCTTTCTCCCCTTCAATGTTTTGCCTGACGTCGGCAGTAGGCAGTAAGTAAGTAATACAATGCATATGTACCTTTGTTCTATACAAATGTGCATGTGTGCATGCATGCTAAGTTGCTTCAGTCAAGTCTGACTCTTTGTGACCCTATGGATTGTAGCCTGCCTAGCTCCTCTGTCTATGGGATTCTCCAGGCAAAAGGGCCTATGTAGTAGCTCAGATGGTAAAGAATCTGCCTGCAATGTAGGAGACCCGGGTTCGATCCCTGGGTCAGGAAGATCCCCTGGAGAAGGAAATGGCAACCCACTCCAGCATTCTTGCCTGGAGAATCCCACGGACAGAGGAACCTGGAGGGCTACAGTCCATGGGTTCATAAAGAGCCTGACATGACTGAACAATTAAGCACATATGCCTCCAGGAGATCTTCCCAACCTAGGGATCAAAACCACTTCTCCTGAGGAAATACTGTAAGGCAATTTTAAGCTAGGACATATTGGCTAGATCAGATATGCCAGTATTATAGTTGAATACACATAAATTAGTATCATCCAGAAGGAGTAGTAAAGACTTAATAGGAACACCTCTAGTCTAGAACTACATGGAACAGGGTAAAATGAAATGAAGGGGAGGTGTTTGTTAACAGAATGTTAATGAGCAAGGAAAACAATTTACATCAAGCAGCTGAGACTGAAAAGTAAGGAGAAACAGAAGACAGTTCTGGGTTAGATGCATATGGATATGAGGTTGGGGTAGAGAGTCAAATAAAGTTCCAAAACAAAAAGGAAACTAGTCAGAAAATTGCTGTGGCAAGTGCTTGGAAAAAAACAGGTGAACCCAGAGAAGGAAATGGCAACCCAACTCCAGTACTCTTGGCTGGAAAACCCCACGGATGGAGGAGCCTGGCAGGCTAGAGTCCACGGAGTTGCAAAGAGTTGGACATGACTGAGCAACCAACGCTTGAACAGTGCAGCATATGCAACCAGGATCAAAAGAAATACAGAAGTAGATTCCAACACATGTGTAAACTTACTGCATGATAAGTTTCAACAACAAAAATCACTGGCAAAGAGAAAGATTAAGTGCTCCTTGGAAATTCACTCATTGAAATGATAATGATGGTGACCGTTAAAGAGCAGATTTTTAAGTGATTACTACTTTTTCTCTGCAATTTTCTGTGTTCATTTTTTAAACAATAAGCATATTTAAAATATCATGAAGTTATCAAAATTGTGGGAAAAATAACAGGATAAACAATATTCAAAATGTATATACGTTTAATAAAATCATGACAAATTAAAAAAAAAAAAAACCAGACGAACCCATACCTCAGGTAGATATGAACTGGAGTCAGATACTGACTCCAAGAGAGGAAAAACCCTATTGATAGAAGAAACAGACACAGTACATGTAAAGGATAGTGAAGACTAGGAAAGGGTGCAAGAGACTACTGCTCGGAATCTTTGAGAAGCTGCATTCTGAGTATGTACTTGGTGAGAAGTAACAGGTATAAACATTTAGCAGACCTGTCTACCATTTTAATATCTGGCCTACTGATATAAAATATAGCATCCATATAAATTAAGATAAGAAAGAGTTCAACTTTGCAGCCCCAGGTCAAAGCTATTTTTCTTCAGATCCACTTCTAAATCTGACAAAGGGAAAAAAGAATCTGTTTTACTTGGAATCTAGTACAACAAACTACAGAAATATGCTTTTAAAAAAAAAATCTAAAACAGGAAAAAACTAGATGTCCACTCTAAATTCATAAACCCCTGCAAAGAAAAGCTGCTCTCGCTTTGCTTTTCTGAAACACAGGTTTCCCTACAAATTTAGCTTTTTGGAAGTTTTTTTTTTAAAAAAAGGCTTTCAGAATTACTTTAAGATAAAGTATCTTACCAGCCAGAATTACTTTAAGATACAATATGTAAACCACAGTAGGGCTTAGATTAAATGCTCGTAACTTGCCACTTTTGCAGCCATTTCAAAAAACTATACTTAATTTCAACTGCCTGTTATCTATCCCCTACTTCTTAGCCCTCTACCACAAATTTTAAATATCAATTAACAAGGTTCTTAAATTTAAAGCTGTTTCATGAAGAAGGACTAGGAAGACTACTGAAATAGGAGTGAGACAATTTTTTTACATAAAAGAGCCATCTGGTGAACCTAATCACTCATGTTAAATTACGTCAAACAACTTAAGCACTTTAAAAGTAACACTTTAAGTATAACCCTTTAAAAATAGTAATATATTACCTTAAGTTCTACGCTAAATGTCAATACATCTGTCACGGTTGGTGACAGGCAATGTTTATTCTGCTTAGTTCTTAGAGAATTTAAAATATGTTACCAGCAAACATGGATAAACAACCAAGAGTATGATTATTCAACATTTGCTATTATATTCTGTTGGATCATATGTGTTCAAAGGTATTTAACAGTGTTTGGGTGGAAGTGGAAGGCAAAAAGGTCAACTGCTAAGATAATATACAAAAACGTTCTCAACTGTGGTGGAAACAGAGGATAAAACAAAGGAACAGAAAACAAAGCACAGATTAACAATGCCCTAATTCAAACCGTGTCAGACTTTATTTTTGGGGGCTCCAAAATCACTGCAGATGGTGACTGCAGCCATGAAATTAAAAGGCGCTTACTCCTTGGAAGGAAAGTTATGACCAACCTAGATAGCATATTCAAAGCAGAGACATTACTTTGCCAACAAAGGTCCGTCTACTCAAGGCTATGGCTTTTCCAGTGGTCATGTATGGATGTGAGAGTTGGACTGTGAAGAAAGCTGAGCGCTGAAGAATTGATGCTTTTGAACTGTGGTGTTGGAGAAGACTCTTGAGAGTCCCTTGGACTGCAAGGAGATCCAACCAGTCTTTTCTAAAGGAGACTGGTCCTGGGTGTTCTTTGGAAGGACTGATGCTAAAGCTGAAACTCCAATACTTTGGCCACCTGATGCGAAGAGCTGACTCACTGGAAAAGACTCTGATGCTGGGAGGGACTGGGGGCAGGAGGAGAAGGAGGTGACAGAGGATGAGATGGCTGGATGGCATCACCGACTCGATGGACGTGAGTTTGAGAAACTCCGGGAGTTGGTGATGGACAGGGAGGCCTGGCGTGCTGCAATTCATGGGGTCGCAAAGAGTCGGACATGACTGAGCTACTGAACTGAATTCAAAATAAAATACGTAAGCTAAACTAACTCATGAAAACTTCATTAGAGAGAAATTTAGTGATGCTTTCCTTCAGCTAATCATGTAGGAGAAATGATTGAGGAATAGGAGTTGGCAGGGTAGCATCTTAAATAAAAATATCCTTGAATCTTCAGTGGCTGAAACAAAGAACTAGTGCCTAGAGAAAACTAGGGAAAAACCAGGACTTCTACTAGAAAACCACATGAAGATATAAGTATCAAAAAATCCAAAGAGCCCTAAGTCATCTGCCTAGAGATAGCAGAGAGTTGTTCAATACAGACTTCTTCATCTACATGAAGGGCACCAGATGAAAGTATACTACAAAACTAATTATAAAACATAATTAAGAAGTCACAAATGATAGTAACAAAAAAACTACACTCCTTTTACCATTGTTTTAAATAGATATCTCATTTACTATAATCTATTCTTAATGGATGAATTTGATACAAATTTTTTTTTAGTATAAACGAATTGCTGGAATTAAATCAGTAGTTCTGGGTCTCACTATCAGTATCTAAAGAGAGCTGAATTATCTTAAGATTCACTCTTACTTTTAACTTGTAAATGGCTGATGTTATATGAGAAAAACAAAACTGGCATTACATGAAAAAACCAGTTCACCACAGCTGGTAGTTCAAATTAAATAAAACTGACAAAACAGTTTAGATAAACACTTAACGATTAAAACACACGGTTTTAAGGGCAACATAGTAATCAGGCATAAATAAAGCAGTATAAAAGATGGCAGGGGAAAATAAAGTACTCTGGTTTCATTAATCCTTCCAGCAAATACTTAATCAAGCATTTAGTATATACCAGGCATCAATGGGGATACCCCAAGAGACAGGTCATGCCCTATAAAAATTACGTGTGCATGAGGACAAAAAGGTCTTTTGTCATCATCCTATACCCAGTCTAACAGGAAATGTGCCATATAACTAGTAAGGATTTGCTGGCTACTCTGAACTGAGACTAGAATTATAGATTCTACAAAGTGCAATTTGTGTGTGTGTGCACAGAGGTGGGGGTGGGAAGTAGCAAGGTGAACGTATGCAAATTTAACCTTACAAACAGTGATTAAAACATTAAAGCATCCATTTCCCTACAAATGACTCTGGAAATTTTTTGAAATCCCAAATAATATTTAAATATATAGAGAAATAATTTTTTAAAGTTTCAATGTCTAATATTTAAGGCTAAGCAGATATATAATATTTGATTTAGATATAAAAGGTTTTCATTTGAATCTTCTTGTTTCTCACTAATATCATGGGTTTTAAGAAAAAAAGTTTTCAAATCAAATTGCATATATATTCCACATAACTTGAAAACTAAAAAATATGTACATTTCAAAATATTTCAGAATTAGCCTGATATCCAAGCCATCCAATCATTAAATGAGTCTTTATAGTACTCTTAACTAATTTGGTTAAAACATCAATAGTTCCCAAAGAGTACTAAGGAGAAGAAAAAGTGAAAGATTAATGAATTTCAGCTTTTACTAAAAAAAAGCATAATTCCACTAGCCAATTTTAGAAGAGGGCAAAAATAAAACTAAAAGATAATTTTGCAATAATCAAGCACAATTCAAAGGTACACTAAAAATTAAGCCTGAGATCTTTTTCTCTTAAGAATACTACACTTTAATACTAAGTTCAGAAAACCCTAAAGACAAAGGACTGAATATTATATATGAGGAAAGCACATAAAAGCGGAGCATTCTAAGATACATGGCTCCAAATTAAGTGTTCATTTGTTCTCATAAAGCACAGCCAAAAAAAAGGGGGGCGGGAATAAAAGTAAATATTTACATAGAACCCAGATTAAAGATAATGCATATGATATATTTCAACCTCTGAAATTAGGAAGAAGAAAAAAAAAAAAAACTGGTATCCAGAAAACTGTCAGTTTATTATGTACTTAAAAATGAAAGGAAGGAAATGTAGTCCTGATAAATGGCATTTTCACTATAGTTCTCATCCATCAATCTTATAATCCATCAAAGAGACAGACAGAAACCACCCAATCATTATTCAGTTGGTTATAAATGTGAAATGTTTTCTATTTCTTTATACTAGCACAAAACAGTAAGTGACAGGGGGTGGAGTACAGATAATTTATCAAACAGTTTTGATTAAACACAATTTCCTTTTAAAAACATAGCATGTTTTATACATATACTATTACCACTAAACAGCAACATGACTGAGCTTTTTTCTACTTCACTTAGCACAACAAACAGTTACAAAATTATCATTAATGAGAAAATACAATAAAAGATTCACTATGTCATGTATAGACTAGAATGGTCAGAGCAACATACCAATTTAGCTTCCTACAAACCAATACAACATTTTAAGTTGACTGTTATTTATGAACACAAAGTTAATATTTAAAAGAGTACATTAACAATTGCTTGGAGATACCAGAATTTCAGTTTAACTTTTTCTTGGCATTATGAACTTAAAGCCATACCCAAATTTTGCAGCGATGTCATACACTTGTTTTTCATGCTGAAGAACCTTCTCACGGTCCCCCTCAAACAGTAATGTAGCGACACTTAGCTGATTTGGATCAAATCCTTTAAACTACAAAAGAATATTATTATTACTGATAAGTTTCAGCCTACAAAACAATAAATCAAAATACATTTTGCTCTTTTTTTCTTCTGATTTCAGCTCAAACGTACCAGCTCTTCAAAATTTGAGCTTTGGAATTTTATACGTCAGTCAAAAAGAATGCTTAATGTACCTATTTAGATTATCACAATAGAACAGTACTATGGAAAACTGCTTCATTTCAAAGTATGCCAAGGTGTCAATTACAATGATATATTGGTAAGGAAATACAAGAAATAACTTGCAAGAATTAAAACTGTCCCAAAGAATCAAATAAAACTACCGAAATGATAGAACATAATCAAGTATTATTATATTGAGGACATTTGGTGGCAGGGAAGTAAAAAACCAAAAGCATCCTTACCAATAACTTCTTTCTAAGTAATATTTTAAAAGGAGATCTTATATCTTCAATTAAAAATACAAAATATCTAAGAATAATCTTAACAGGAAACACATAACTTTGTTTTTAGGAAAACACGTCTAAAAAGGTGAGAGAAACATACATTCCCAAGCACATAAACTAAGTATTATAAATCAGTCAGTTCTTGCTCAAATTAATATATAAACTGCTGCTGGTACAATTTTTTTTAAAAAATATCAATAAGCTTTCTAAAATTGTGAA
>SJYT01079829.1:0-63657 GCA_006410635.1 Cephalophus harveyi | reverse complement strand
CTTGATGCAGTCTCTTATGAAAATACTCAGAATGTGTCTTCTTAAACAAAAAACCTATTTTTAGTGGTGGAGCCAGTCTTAGTAGCTGTGTCTGCATGGGACTGATAACCAATCACAATCTCTGAAGGAGACCTAAACTTTTCTTGTTTACCCTTCCTAAAAAAAAGAAAGAAAGAAAAGAAAAAAAAAATAGCAGAATGCCCATTTGTTCTGTTAAGGATGTTCAATATCTGTCTCTTATACACATCTTTTGGGGGGCTCCAAAATCACTGCAGATGGTGACTGCAGCCATGAAATTAAAAGACATTTACTCCTTGGAAGAAAAGTTATGACCAACCTAGATAGCATATTGAAAAGCAGAGACATTACTTTGCCAACAAAGGTCCGTCTAGTCAAGGCTATGGTTTTTCCAGTGGTCATGTATGGATGTGAGAGTTGGACTGTGAAGAAAGCTGAGCACCGAAGAATTGATGCTTTTGAACTGTGGTGTTGGAGAAGACTCTTGAGAGTCCCTTGGACTGCAAGGAGATCCAACCAGTCCATTCTAAAGGAGATCAGCCCTGGGTGTTCTTTGGAAGGAATGATGCTAAAGCTGAAACTCCAATACTTTGGCCACCTCATGTGAAGAGCTGACTCATTGGAAAAGACTCTGATGCTGGGAGAGATTGGGGGCAGGAGGAAAATGGTACGACAGAGGATGAGATGGCTAGATGGCATCACCGACTTGATGGATGTGAGTCTGAGTGAACTCCGGAAGTTGGTGATGGATAGGGAGGCCTGGTGTGCTGCGATTCACGGGGTCGCAAAGAGTCGGACACGACTGAGTGACTGAACTGAACTGAACTGATAGGTCTCAGTTATAAATAAAATCTGGCCACGCAATTAATTTTACTAAGGTCAATGTCCAAAACAGTTTACTACAATACTAGCATATAAATGGATAATATAGTCTTATCAGTCAGACAGACACATGGTTCTCTTAATACCTAGGTCTCTGAATGCAAGCCAGACACACAGGTGGCTTAGTTTTCATTTAATTATTATATTAAATTTCATCATTTATAGGACACATTTATCTTAAACTTTTACCAGTAGTACAGTTATTCTGAAAGAAATTTACTTAAAGAATTGAAAGCTGTGACTTAGGAAAGGGACATACGTATACCTCTCTTATGTTGCTACACGGCAGAACCAACACAATATTATAAAGCAATTATCCTCCAATTTAAAGAAAAAAGAAAAAAAAATGAAAGCTGTGACTTATGATTTTAAAACAAACATTTTATATGTTGTCAATCTGAATTCCTTAGTTCAATTTCTATATAATTACAATAATCATTCTTCCCTAAATAAAAATTTAAGCTACTCTTAGACCAAACAAAAGCCTGCCTAACAGCCTCTAGTAATTATTATTGAGCAATCATTCTGGGATTATTTTGAGGGTACTTAAATCCCATAAACTTAAATCCCAAACTGAATTTCATAAATAAATAAATTTTATAAATAAACTACATTAGATAAAAAAAATAAACTTCAGCATATAGAAAAACTCAAAAGCAATAAAACTAAATTGGTAAGATAATAAATTGTGTTGGAAAGTTTAAGACTTCAAGCAAAATAGGAAGAAAGAGAAACATGGTTAACTGTTACTGAATTCTCCACCCAAATATCCCATGGGCACCTTAAACACAACCCATTGTAACGTCTTTCCCCCAAAATCATCATTTCTTCTTCTAGACTATTATTCAATGCATCCAATCAATCAATCAGATATCAGGAGTTGCCCTAAATGCTTCCCTTTACTTAACGTTCCACATCCAGTTGGCAAACTGTTCTTTGGAAAATCTATTCCTTACTTTCCATCTCCATTGCTACTGCCTTAAACAAGGCTCGGCCCTCAATATTTGCCTCATTAAACCTTTAAACTCCTCCTCCACACTTGCACCATTCTAATCCATTCTGCATAATGCTAACAGAATGAGCTTTCTAAGATGTAAAGCTGATTTATTCGATTCCCTCTACAAAGATTTCCCTCTGTGGACAAGAGAAAACCCAAATTTATTCTGCAAAGCCCTAGTCTACCCATTCAGCTTTATCTCCTGTAACCACGCTCACATTAGCCTCTTTTTGAGTCACACAGAATGATCTGAAGTTCAAACACAGCACTGAGGTTTATGATATCATATTTTTAGTTGACAAGTGAACAAAAATTTGGTAAGAAAGAAGAGATGGTCTCAGGCAAACTTCTATTCACCTTTTAAGATTTAGTTTAAGCATGACTCCTTCAAGAAGGTTTTCCCACTCTCTGCACCAATCTTATGCAAAATCAAGTAGGATCAACCTACTTCATCTGCACCCCAAGGTATTCAGTGCAGTCTTCTTTCATATCACCTAATACTCCTGCACTAATTCATTTATATAATTATCTGTCCTCATTAGACTGAGAGCTTCCTGAAGACTAGGAGCTATGACATTTATTTTTCCAGCTCTGCACTCAGTCTTCCTTCTGGCACATAACTGGTGTTTCATAAATTTTTGTGGCTTAGTGAGCAATTTTAAAAGCACCATTCCTTACTCACCAAACTGAAACTGCTGGTTGTCCATTAGGCGAATAGATGCAGGAGCACATCTCTGTTTTAAAAAGAAAAAAATGTGATATGAAGTTAATATGGTAAAGAACCTAAACAGTTAGAAAATGAAGTGTCACCTTTTTGTACTTGAGATCAAGAGCTTAATTCCTAAGGATACATATGGGGGAAAAAATCTTAATTTTTTATATAATTTTATGACAACAAATAAAACATTAAATGCTTCTATAAAACATGTGGAGAGGAGAAACCTATGTATATAATGCATACATACATACATATGTTGCCAGATCTTTATTTGCAACAACATCTGCTAAATGCTGAGCAAAGACTTGTGGAAACAGCTATACCTAACAGAAGTATTAGGCTTCAGAGTAGATTATTTTAAAACAAAGTAGAAAATTTATAAGACTAAAATCAAGCCTAGAGTATTATGCCATTTATGAACTATAATGTATCATTAGACTTGTATACTCTGTTAAAATGAGGAAGATGGCGGTGTTTATGTGAGGCAAACTACTTTAAAAATTTAACTGCGATGTCTTCATAGATAACTCTAGGACTTGTTTCTATTCATTTTAAATAGAAAAACTATCAATGTCCAGAATTCTTACAAGGTTACCTGGATGAAAACAGCAACAAAATCTGAAGCATAATATTATGTATCTAAGGTATCTATACCAGTGTTATGTTAATCTAGACACACAGTGAAAGCTGCAGGAAAGAGAAATGACAAAAGGAAATATTCATATAAATTCTGTGATGCTACGTTATCATACAAACACTAACAAGGTTTAAATTAGCTGCAGTTTCCCCACAGAATTAAAGTGAGCTTCACTCTAAACTTGATTTTTATATTCTATGCAACTTTTTAATATGGTTAAACTTCCACCCAGAAGCTGCTTTCAGGGACTTCCCTGGTAGTCCACTGGCTAAGACTCAATGCTCCCAATGCCTGGGGGCAGGGTTCGATCCCTGGTCAGGGAACTAGATCCTGCATGCCACATCTAAGGCCCAGTGCAGACAAACAGATACACGTTTTAAAAAATTATTTAAATGAAGCTGCTTTCAGACCACAAAATTTTGACTGACAGAGTTTTTAAACATTTATCTCCTGAATAACATTTATCAGTAAATTTATATTAACACAATGGTAAAATTTATGAGAATCACTCAAAAGAACAAAACTTTTATACCTTAACTGTGCTGTAACATTTTTGCTATTATGTGCTTTTAACTGAACAAAATTTAATTTTATACAACCATTCATAATATATATTTTATTTTACCCAACAAAATGGTTAGATTCTTATTTTGGACATTGTATAATTTATTTGGACTTCCCTGGTGGCTCAGACAATGGAGAATCCCCCTACCAATGCATGAGACTTCCCCTATGGCTCAAGCAGTAAAGAATTTGCCAGCAATGCAGGAGAAACAGGAGATGCAGGTGTGATCCCTGGGCTGGGAAGATCTCCTGGAGGAGGAAATGGCAACCAACTCCAGTATTCTTACCTGAAAAATCCAATGGACTGAGGAGCCTGGTAATCTACAGTCCATTGGTCGCAAAGAGTTGGACACGATTGAGAATGCAGGCACACATAATTTATTTACTCACCCTTGAGAGTAAAGGGATAATACAATCTATATTTTTAAAAAGTCACTGACAAATCTAACGAACAATACCAGGTAATTTTATATACTTAGCAGAACAATAACCTATTGCCTTACATTTTATAGAATCCTATTGTGTACAAGCCACTTTCATGTCTTTATTTGATATAAGAAACAAGAAATAACCTTGTCAAAGTAGCAGAACTTGTATTACCCCCATTTTACAGATGAGAACACAAGAACCACAGGGACTAAAGACTTGCCTGAGGTTAGATGATTATAAAAGAGTAAGGCAGAACTAGGACCAAGATATTCTGACTGCTAGATGAATAATATTTCAAATAAACCACACAGCCTCAAAAAATAAAAAATCACAGGTACACACACTTTCACACAGAGCTTTAAAGTCATATTTGAAACAAAAATTGCATGAAAACCCATTTATTTGCTATTTTGTAGTGTTATTAAAAGTATAATATTTATAAAATAAAAATCTACAATCTGAGTACTTTCAAATTTTGGTATAAAGGTATCTTTGTAGTTGAGTTAATGCTTCTAAAATCATTACCAGTTTCCAAACTACTGAAGGAAAATCAATTTTTCTGAAATGTTTTTATTAAAACAGGCGCATAAACTTTGAATAAAACATACAAAGCCTGAGAGACAAAATTTCTTTTCTTCATAAAAGAAATAGAATATCATTTAACATACATATTTATATGTTTGGGCTTAAGCACACCAGTAAAATGTAAAAAGGAACTCAGTTTTATTAGAAAAAAAAAACTTTTAAATTCCTACCAATGATCTGTTAAGTTCTACCTCTTACTGCCACCCAGATTCTATTCCACCTGTATCTATAGCAGGTGTTATTAATGAAAACACCCCACATAGGCACACATATATCAGAAAATGAAAAAAGGATTAATATATTACATTTATAGTAAACTTCTAGTGAAATTCAATCTCAAACAACTAAAATATGATATGTAGGCTTTGATGAAATCTTAGTTTGAAAAGACTAACCACAAAATACATTTTGGGGACAACTGGAATAATTGATTATAGAATTAATACTAGATGGGATTAAGAAATTACTGCTGGATTCATAATAGAGAACAAATTAGTGGTTATCAGCTGGGAGGAGGTGAAACAGAGGTGGAAAAGTGGGAGGCACAAATTACTGGGTAAGATACGTTCAAGGCTGCATTGTACAACATGGGAAATATAGCCAAGGCTTTGTAATAGCTATAATGGAAAGTAACCTTTAAAAATTATATAGAAATTTAAAAATTAATAAAAAATACAGGGAAAAAATTACTGCTGATTTTCTCAGACATGACAAAAGGACACCTTTATTTTCAGAAGACATATGCTAAAGTATTTAGAAGCCAAATGTCATAATGCAACTTAATTTCAAATGGTCAGGGAAAAATACACAAGTATATAAAACAGAGCAAAAAGTAATTTTTGCATATATTAGATGAATCTACAAGTGATCACTGCACTACTCTTTCAAAGTTTCTGTATGCTTAAAATTTTCAAATTAAAAAGCTTCAGGGTACTTGCTACATATAGCAACTGATATTCAATTATACTAAACATGATTTTAACTTAACAGCTGAGTCACATAAAGTAGTCAGTCATCCACTGCTCCTATCCATACTGAAGCAAAGTGAATGGTTACAGACTGCTGCTGCTGCTGCTGCTAAGTCGCTTCAGTCGTGTCCAACTCTGTGCGACCCCATAGACGGCAGCCCACCAGGCTCCTCCGTCCCTGGGATTCTCCAGGCAAGAACACTGGAGTGGGTTGCCATTTCCTTCTCCAATGCAGGAAAGTGAAAAGTGAAGTTGCTCAGTCATGTGCGACCCTTAGCGACCCCATGGACTGCAGCCTACCAGGCTCCTCCATCCATGGGATTTCCCAGACAAGAGTACTGGAGTGGGTTGCCATTGCCTTCCAAAAGAATAAAAAGCTAAAGAAAGCTTTTTGAATATAGATAATACTAAATTCAATTTCAACAGTTTTTTTTTTAATTATCAAAATCAAACCAATAGCTTTATTAAATCTCATGTTTTAACAGTGGTATGTTTTTTAAAAAGTCAGTGAATAGAGTTTTTCAGTTATCATCACAAGTAAATTCACATAGCAAGACTACTTTAGATTCTCTGGCAATTGATAATTTGTAAATCACTATTCAACATTCTAAAACTACAAAAGAAACAAAGTTTCTTAGAATTTTAAATCATGACATCCTAATTAAATAGAAGTCCCTGTAATCAAAAGAGTAAAACAGTATTACTATTCTTAAAGAACAACATGCAAGTTGAGTTACTGTATCTATAGTTAAGACTGGATTATATTTCAATTGCTATACAACTACTTTGGTAAGTTAAAAAAAACTCAAAATATCTCCTTTAAAAGGTAAAGACACCATAAATTCTGAGAATTTGAGCTCTAAGTTCAAACTCATGCTGTTCAATTACACTCTGCTAGAATATTCCATAGACAAGGCAAGAAGAAAAGGGGTCCTTGAGTTAAAGTGACCCCTGGTGGTAGGTGATCAGAACTAACCTGAGAGGGAATATTTTCACCAAGTAACTTTAATGATGGGTTAATGATACATTCAGGGCATTTAAGGAACACGCAAACAAAAACTGCTTACTTTAAGTGCAGTTAATGAAATAACTGATTTCGTTTTCATATGATAACTGTGCTCTGACTAAAATCTCTCATGACACCTGCTATTGTCGTCGTTCAGTCGCTAAGCGGTGTCCAGCTCTTTGTGGCCCCACAGACTGCATGCAGCATGCCAGGCTTCCCTGCCCTTCACTATCTCCCGGAGTCTGCTCAAACTCACGTCTATGACACCTGGTCTGTATTTTATACTTAGTAAATAGTCTTAAAAGATACAGGAAACCCAGTATGAACTAACAAAGAAATATCAATATCTTTGTTGTATCTAAGCAATGAAGAAATAAATTACCTGACTTCAAAGCATGGGTATAAGACTGACTAAGTCCAGGTGCTGGCAACTTCTCCCCTTTAATGATGCTACAACCAGGAGTTTACTTAAATATATAACTTGAAAAATAAAAAAACAACCACTCTAATCTTATGTAACAGAATTCCCGACAACTTAAAAAGCAAACTCTTTCTCAATCTTTGGAGAAGGAAATGGCAACCCACTCCAGTACTTTTGCCTGGAAAATTCCGTGGACTGAAGAGCCTGGTAGGCTACAGTCTATGGGGTCACAAAGAGTCGGACACGAATGAGCAACTACACTTTCTTTCTTCTCAATCTAACTTTTTCTGAAAAACAGTCCCTATAAGAAATACATCAAAAGTTTTCTGCAAATTTTGTTTTTAAGGAACTAAGTCATATTTCTTCCTTGTCACAGGGAAAAACAGAACTTGCAGTTCAGATGAGACATTCTGTTAGAAGAGGTATCTTAGTTTACTAGTTACCAGCTAAAGAAATTCAGTATTAACAAGTTTCATTTGTCTATATGATTTCTTCTAACTTCATAAACTATAAAATAAAGCACTGGTATCTAGGTTAAAAAATGAATCCTTTGAACTGAAAAGGTTTTTTCCTCCAAGGAGTAAATCAAACGTTCAGTATAGGCTCTGAAAGTGAAAGTGAAGTCGCTCAGTCATGTCCGACTCTTAGTGATCCCATGGACTGCAGCCTACCAGGCACCTCCATCCATGGGATTTTCCAGGCAAGAGTACTGGAGTGGGGTGCCATTGCCTTCTCCGTCAGGAGCATATTAAATTGTAACAAAAACTGCATCAAATTGCACCAACTATTTATGTTTAATTAACTTCCAATTTTAGTGAAATTAAAAGTTCAGGATTTTGACAAATTTGTACATCATTTCTCATTAATGAAACCTAAGACAGAATTACATTTGAGTATTTGTAATATGGAAAAGCAATAGAGCACTCAAGCATAAAATACGTCTACTTGTATTCCAAAGATCATATAAGAACACTTCAAGTCTATTAAATCTGTGTTCTGCAGAGTGGACACATTGTGAGGGGTGGAGCTGGCCAACAGAGATGGAGTGTAACCTCATTAAAATCTTTTATCGAAGACACAAACAAATTTGACTGATTTCATAAATTCTATAATTATTTTAAAAAATCTAATTTGGCATTCATAGTTACTTTACCAAAAAAAAAATGGAGGCAACAGGAAACAATGGTCAGTTAAAAACGTATCACTGAAAATCTGAATGGGAGAGACAATATAAACTGTATCTTTAATAATAAAGCTCTCCTTGGAGAGGATATAGTCAAGCTTGACTAAGATGAAAAGTAAATATAAATAAAAGTACTTAACACAAAGAATAAACTACAGTACAAAGTAAAAAATTAGAATTAAAAAAATCTCACTAAGGAAGATTTGAAATTAATCAGAAAATATAATCTATTTATGGAAAACACTTTATTTTGATTTTAAATGGTGAATTTATGGCTCTTTTCTTAAAAATAAAGAAAAAAAAAACCCTCCTAGTTTCCCATTCTTCTAGGTATGAATTCACAAGCAAAAAAACCATAAGGCTCTTCAAGTACTTCTTTTGCTTCTTAATACCTGGGGTATCTTAAATTTAAAGATGGTCTTGGCCTTTAAATGATGGAAGGTTTTAGCGACAAGTTATCAGAACATAGAACTTTACTGCTCAGTGCTCAAATATTTGTTCTTGAACTTATTTCCACTCCTCTACTCGATAATTTCACTTATAATAAATACTACTGCCATCTCATTATTTTAGTAAACATAGCATAATACTTACATATCTTAGCTCTCTGACCATAACATAATATCCTTGAAGTCTGAATGAATTAGGAGCTATTATGTAAGCATTTCAACAACATTCACCTCTGCGTTAACATCACCAAAGTAACCCACTACAAGTTCAGGAATGTTCACTCCAAGACTACACACGCTTCTTTTAAAACTCTCCGTTCACCTAAGGGTAAGACAACCAACATCAAGCGGCCTATGGCTAAACCTTGATGAGAGAAGAAGAAATCTAACGACAAGCAACTGAAGCTACCTGGGATTATAAAAACTACCCTTGTCAACTGTTAGATTAGGTGATCATACAGTTGGACTTTTTAAAGTGGGAAATTCTAAGAATGACTGTCTCAGAAGGCAAGATTGAGTGAATGGAAAAAGAACAGTGGCAATGGTAAATATGTGGGGAAATACAACATTTTTTAACTTATTTTACTTCTTTAAAACAATAATAGTGGTTTGGTTCTCTTGGGATGATAGGAAGGTAAGGCTCAGTACAGTATGAAGTCCACAATGAATATGGAGCACATGCCAGATATCACCCCCTTTCCTCATCAGATCCTCCCTCCAACCTATGCTGGATACCAGGAAGCTGACCTATACATATATCTCTCTCTCACATGAGAGCTCCCTTGCACTCAAAATTCAAGTGGGTATAGCTGATGGGAAGTATTAAAGAATTCTATGAGATCAGAGAAAGCAAGAAGAGGCTGGACCTTCTCCCTGCTAGGAAATGTTGAAATAAAATTTTTTCAAAAATCATTATAGCTCAAACCATTAACCAAATAGCTAAAGAAATGCAAGAATTTCCAAAATAATACACACAACTAAACACAGAAATAAAATTACTTGGCATCATTTACTCTTTTTAAAACAATATATTCCTCGACAATATATTCCTTTTTTCAAAAAAGGACAAAGTGGGAATTCTTCTTAGCTTATATCTAAATGTGTTATATTCCTATATACTATACTATATTACTTAATTTAAGGTACAGCTTAGGTAATATTATAAACAAGTAAGGCCTAGCAGCAGTACATTCTAAGAACTGATGCAGTTTGATTACTTATATTTAATTTCTATATTTTGGGGCCACTGATATTCAGCCATTTATTTTAATTTCAATAAATATCCTAATTTAAGAAAAATGCAACATTACTTCAATTAATCACAAAATATCTTACCCAAAAATAACCTGAGAAAACATTCAATAAAAGGCAGAATCATTTGAAGCCATCAACCCAAGTACATACCTTACCTTGGCTTAAAATCAAATAGCATTCTTTAAATAAAGAAATAGGTGTATAATTACTGAAAGAAATAGCAACTGAACTGAAAGGAATGATTTTACAACATTACCTTTCCATACAGAACTGGGTAAAAAACCACAAATATAACACAACTAAATATGAAGATTATATGTGACATATCAAAATCAATTATGCAATAGAATTTTTAAAATATAAATGTATATGGGTGGGGTTTTGTTTTTGCTTTTACCTGTTTTGCAATTTCTCTTAAACAGGCTACTCCTTGTTCAAAATTAGGGAAAGCTACTGAGCCATACTTTTGGTATTCAGGAATTGGTCTGATTTTTATTGTAGCTTCTGTTATCACACCAAGAGTTCCTGAAAAAGAAGGGGGAATATCCAATATATCACATGCCAATTTTCTAAATCATATTTAAAATTATTTTATCTATTTATTCTAATAATTTATTCTATTACTCATATTTAAATCTATTTATTCTATGTGGGGAATAATGGCTACTCAAGTCTTCCTAGAAAAACAACTAATTTTATTATGACAATTTACTTGGGCAAAAAAAACCTAATTTTCTATGAGAATTTAAGATGACATTTTCTATGTCATTTAAGATGACAGAAGAAATTAGACTATCACACTTTGCCTTTTTGCCTAAGAATTCATAAAAAGAAAAGACAAAGACAGTATTCAGATGTCCTAAGAAGAAACAAACAAAAAAACCGAATATTTCAGAGACAAAAGAGTTATCAGTTATCATAAATAGCTAGCACAAGAGGACCAGTAATGGAACAGATGTCCTTTTCTCTATCACACAGAGGAGTGTGGGACAAATCAGAGAGGGAAAAAAAAAGTTAAATGTAACTATATGATTTAAACATCTATGCTAAAATATTTGAAGAACCATGGTTAAAAATAATGTATTCAAAAAGCCAAGCTTTTCAAATCAGTGCTTTCTAATGTATAAATGATATAAATTATTCCTAATAATATTAAGTAAATTCTCTGAGAATCATGAAACAAACAAAAGGGAAATCTGAAATTGTAGAACTTAATTATAACACTAGAAATGTTAAAAATATCACAAAAAACAATGATTCCAATAAATTTATAATATACCTAAAATATCAATACATAATACAAGATTAAAAACTACTATGAATCCACAAAAAGTAAACTATATTATACCACATTATGCTTGTCACACATACATATGACTTCCTACTCAGACAGCAAATACAAACCTATTTTGATTTGTAAATCACAACAGCTCTGCAAGATTGACCTGTTTAATACCTGAGTTAAAAATAGATGTGATATCACTTTTATGTGGAATCTAATAAAAATAAACAATAAACATACAGCAAACTTATAGAAAAAGACATCAGATTTATGGTTACCAATGGCAGGGGAAGGAAGAATTGAAGTGGTCAAAAGGTACAAAGTTCCAATTATAAGATAAATAAGTATTAGGGATGTAATGCACAACATAAGGACCACAGTTAACACTGCTGTATGATATACAGGAAAGTTGTTAAGAAAGTAGATCCTCAGAGTTATTACCAGGACAAGTTTTTTTTTTCCCTTTTCTTTTTATTGTATCTATATGAGATGATGGATGTTAACTAAACCTACTACGGTAATCATTTCACAATACATGTAAATCAAACCATCATGCTGCACACTTTAAACTTATACAGTGATACATGTCGATTACTGTTCAGTAAAACCAGGGGGAACAGTGGTAAGAACCTCTCCTAAGCTCAGAAAAAAATCAAACACTAACCCTAGGAACTATCCCTTCTAAGGGATACATTTTAAATGGATAAATTTTGTAAAATTTAAACAGGTAAAGTGTGTAAATTCTATCTCAATAAAACAAAGGAAACTTCAGTTACCTTTTTAATCAAGGAGCTCTGTACATATAATTACTTGCTCAAAAAGTTTACACACACACACATAAAAAACATTAGCAAACTTTCTTTAAAATTCTAATTTTACATCAAAATTCTAAGGTATTAGGTAAGGAGTGACCACGCCCTAAATTTCTGTACAGCCGTATTGTCTCGTATGTATAGTAGGTATTCTAAAGCAGCAAAACCCACTGTAACACTAAGTAAGGTTAAAAAATAAAAATTAGTAAAATGAGACGTTGCACTGTTGCAAGATTAATGAAATGACCAAGGCACGTCTGTGCAACTATTTAGCTATGAGTTCTGCAGCAGGAGGTGAGGGTTGAGGGGGTCCCCACTTTAAAAGGAAACTCCATCCAAGTCCCAAATGCACTCTGACTCAGGGCAGTTCTTCCACACAGATTTATATTCAAATTAATCCAATCACAAAAGTTTATATCTAAATTCACTTCATCAAAAGGCTCATTTCTGTTAGGCTTATTGATTATTTTATTGAGCTTTACTGTTTATTGATTCTTTTGCTCTGGGAATTTTATGTCAGTGGAGTGATATAAAACTGCTTAAGATTATCACTTGATTATTTGCACATTATACTAATATTTTATACACACTTTATATAACTGTAAACAACTCTATAGCAAAGTGACATCATACATTCACTTTTCTTTTTCAATAAAAATATGCTGCTGTAAATTTAAGTATTTCCTGTTTTACAGTTTCAAATATAATGTTCTTAAGAAAATGGAAAGCTTCAACTACTATCTAATAAAAATGCAAGTATTTGCTTGAAGTAAATAAAATCTTTCATAATTTGAAAATATACCTTCAGATGACTTCAGGACTGAGAAAAATGGTAGTCATTTGATTCTGAGTCTACTCCTCCCCACCCTCAACATGAAAATCAATAAGGAAAACAAAGAAAAAAACACAGGACAGACACTTTAGTATTAAAAGGAGAAAAAATATACTATGACCTTCAAATTATTCATAAGTATAGAGAAAAAGTAAAAATTACAAAAACCTTTTACAATCTTCCAGCTGCTACAAGTAGAAAGTGAGTAAGGGTTGAGGAGTGGTAGTTGAGGAGGGTTAGAAGACTCAAGAAAGACTCCTTAAGAAAGACTCTTTAAGACTCCTTGAGAAAGAATAAAAGCAGCAGAGGACTTAAAGGAGGCAGACACAAAATCAACCCCAGGAAGAAAAAGTGCAACAATAAACCCGAAATACTATATAAATCTTGGTAATCTAATCCATAACCCTGGCACTCCATAACCCTGGAGGGGTTTGAAGATGGAACCAGAAATGATACCCTTGGAGAAGTAGGGGAAGTATTTTCAAAGAAGCATCAACCTAGAGTAGTGTAGTACTCCTTGGAGACAAGGTAGTGAAGGGAAAGACTAAAATTAGGAGAAAAATTAAAGATCTGAAAGAAATAAAAAACACAAGATATGTCATGGCTTCCCCCACCAAAAACACCACCATTCATGAAGCAAACAGCACAAAAGAGAGAATAAGAATAAGTGACAGAACAGAACACTCTCAAACTAGGAACCCTTTCCAAGCAATAAACAGGAACAGAAAAAAAGCAAACCAAATCCAAATAAAACTACTACAAAAGGTCAGAAAATGCAACTAAAAGCTTTTCCACTGATGAAAAGCCCCCCTACCCCGCCCGACAAAACAAACAATGATTCTGGAGAAAACCATAACCCACCTTTTCAAACTCAATTCAATATTGTCAAACAAGCATTTGAGGATATGAAAAAAAATACTTGAATTAGAAATATAAACACTAAAAACATGAATGGACAAAAAATAAGAAGAAATGAAATAAAAAATGACCATACTCAGGGAAGAAACAGAACAACAACAAAAATGAAGACTTGGTTATAAGGAGGAGAAACAATAGATTCAAATGAAAACTTAATAGAGGGCACTGAAGAAAAGCAAGAAAATAACCAAGTGAATGAAAATGATATTAAGAAAGAAGTTGAGGGAGAAAGTTTGAGAAATCATGGCTGAAATGGCAAACAAGCAAAGAAAGTCAGACAAACATATAATTGGTATCCCTGCAAAAGAAAAATCAAAACAGTGCAGGGAAGGGGGAAATGTGCTCCAAAATCCTACTACTCAACACTACAGTCCCCAAAAAACCTTTACAGAAATAAAAGAAGACCAGCATATACACACAGAAAGGGTCCCCTGGATACCAGAGCAAAAGTAAAATAAACTTTAATGGAAAAAAAAAAAAACATTCTCAGTGCCTCCAGGCAAAAAGGCAAGAGAATTGACATCAGATTCCTCAAAACAGCACAGAAAACCAAAGCAACAGTGGTATAGTATTTAAACAAGGAAAGAATGCATGACCCATGAAAGTCACTCAAGCTGTCATGCAAGTATCAAGGCCATACAAAATAGTTTAGAACATTCCAGAACTCATGGGATATACAAATGTGCCTTTCCTGAGGAAATCTACTAAAAGATGAGCTTTATTTAACCAAAAGATGAAGTAAAGTGACACAGAAGGACCGACAGAAAGCATTTCATCCATTTCATTTTAGAGCAAAGACTAAAACAAGGGTGGGCAATGAGTTAAAAAATGAAAATGTGTTTTTAAGCCATTTTTCAAATAAAAGAGCAAGTCATTATAAATTACTAGTAAATTCCATATATAGGAAAAGAATAAAAAACATTTCAAATGCTTTATTATATTTTTAATTATATTGATCAATTTATATAATATATAAAATGGGAGGAAGCTGCTTAACAAGACAAAAACATTAAACTTAACTTGGTAAGTCACATGTGGAACTTAGTAGGATGGAAGAAATAGGTTTTTTGTAATAGTAATGCATTCAAGGTTGTCATCAAATGACATCCCTCATGGCTCAGACTGTAAAGAATCTGCCTGCAATGTAGGAGACCGGGTTTGATCCCTGGGTTGGGAAGATCTGGAGAAGGGAATGACAACCCAATCCAGAATTCCTGCTTGGAGAATTCCATGGGCAGAGGAGCCTGGCAGGCCACACAGTCCATGGGGTCGCAAAGAGTCGGATACAACTGAGCAGCTAACACAAGCCTAACGCTTTCAAGGCTGTCATCAAATGATTCAACTACAGGAAAAGAAAATACTTTCTAAAGCTCAAGGAAAAGTATATGATTCAGATTTAAGGCAGGAGGTTATTAGATAATTCAAAATAGCAGAAAAAACAGTATTGTTAAAGAATATGATTCCACAGAAGTTTACCTTCTCAATCAAGCTGTCTCCTGGCCTAGAGTAAGATGACTCTATATTCACATATATACAGAAATGGTGACCAGGAACCACAAATATACTTACAAAGATCACTGATGCAAAAATAATGAACAGCCACAATAGTAATAAATTTAACATTTTCTGAGTACTTACTATCTGCTTATAAACTGTGTGGCATAATCTCATCTGACCCTCCCAAAAGGCTTATGAATACGGATATTTTTATTATCCCCATTTTACAGCTGAGGGCATTGGGCATAGAGAATCACCTAATTTACACAGTCACAAAAGGTAAGTGGTGAAACCAGGACTAAAATCCAAGTCTGAAAGATTTCACAGTTCATGCTCTTAAATCAGTATGGCATTCTGCATGGATCTTTATAATAAAATCTCATTTAAATACAGTAATGTACCCTAGTACATAAGCTTTTTAAAAAGTAACCAAAGATATACAGTTTATTATAATAAGTTTGCTCTCCTTAAATTCATACAATAATTTACTATTGAGGTACAAGGCAGCCCAGTGTTTTGGATAAAGTTCAAACTATTTTAAAAGGGATAAAAGACCAGATTATCTCTTCAGCCACCCTGTAATCCTTACCACTCCACTCCAATCTACAGTCCACTTCACCCTACAATTAAATCTTATGTTCCATTTTCTCACTTGTAAATCTGCTCACATGCAGCTCTCTCTGCAGGGCAATTCCCTCCCACCTATTCCTGCAACTGTCTAGAATTATTTCCTCCTCATCACCCTTGAAGGACCATTTTAGGCACAACCCCTCAAAGGAAATCTGCCTAAGCATGCACCTACATGACCTTTGTCTGTATTTCTCTTCTGCTTATGTCTATCATAGAATTTATCTTATTCTATTAATAACGGTCAATTATTACTTGTGTCCTTGAGTGTTCCAGCACAGTACCCAGCAATCAGAATTTTCTAAATGCTAATTGATGGGAGAAAAAAATGTCTGATGTGGTTACTTGAAAAGATAATTTATAGGGTTGACTCCAACTATCTATATACCAACAGTAAAACTAATAATTATCAGTTTTAATACCTATTATTTAATTTGACATTTAATGGGAGAAAGTTATATTTTTCTCAGTTAACTCTTAGATGATGCCTTAATATGAGAAGTTCCAAAATCATACTTTTTAGAGAACTCTATTATTTTAAAGGAATTTAACATTTTGTTTTTCTCATCAAAACTGCAGTTCTGTTTTGCCATCAAACAGTACACTGACCTATTTGCTAGAAAAAGAGTAAGAGAGTAAATTGGTGAAATACCTTAACAAAAGTTTGTCACTAATTATCATGAAAAATATCTAGGCTATTACCACTGGTCATCATAACTTAATAGGTGACTTTCAGTTCATTACTAAGACACATAATTTGTAATTTTTTCCTTGATGCTACCATCAAAAGTTGGAATTATGCCCTAAAAACCCTTATTATAAGTGCTCTTTTATCCATGAATATAGCTCTATGTTTTGAAAATCTTTTTGACAACTTATACTACCTTCTGACATTACTAATGAGTTCCTCTGGTAATGTAGAAACACTTTATTTCTCTAAACTTAAAGGATAACTATCCCTCTCTACCATCCTAAGAACTGAAAAATATGCCTAGCTTCACCTTATCCATAAAATTCACAGTGCCTACATAACAGTTTGCAAACCAGAAGGAAGGTTAGTTTTTGGTTCTTTTTCTGATAGATACAGGAATTAAATGTTTTGCATAAAATGAAAAATTATATTCTAACCTACCTAGTATTAAGTAACCAAGCAAAGGACATGACTTAAGCAAAAAAAAAAAAGACCAAGAAGTTTGAAAAGATGTGAATTTTAAATTTCACTTCTTAAAACACCAAGTAGCAAATAACAAAAGATAAAATTATAGAAAGACAAAAGACAATAATACTTTATTAATCCTTTCCTCATTAGAAAATATCACACCATAAAATATTAAACCAAACCTACTCATTTAACATTTATGAAGCACCATTATGCATGTCAAGCATTATTTACATGCTTAGAAAATGCTTACACTCTAAGAAAAGATTTATTCTTATCTTATTCCCACTTTTAACTTATCTACTTTACCCACTCAGTAGAAAAGAATGAAGTATTCATTCTAATCATATCAAAATTGGGATGAAGAGGGAGATGTGACTGAGTTAAAAAGAGGAGGAGAGAGATGTGTGAGACATGTTTCTCACACATGTGAGAAAATCATTGTCGGGAGAGGGTCAATCAAAAAATGTTCCTCAGATCTGACTCAGAAATGGTTAGGTAAAACCCAACACATTCTTAGGATAGTTTTTTGATGGATAAATAAAAATAGAGTATGTATTGTTGAAGGAAATGAACAAAGGATGTAAATGAACAATTTACAAAATAAAAAGAAAAACTGCCCATAGGACACCTTTTAAATTTTAAAAGTTTACATTTACTAACAAAGAAATATAAAATTATATGACAAAAACATAAATAAAAGATCTAGTAAAATAAACATTTTCATAGCACTAGTAAGAATGTCAAATGGCTCAAGATTTCTAAAGAGCAACTTGACTATAAGGGTCCAAAGACATAAAAACATGCTTGATCCAACAATTCAAACTCTAGGAACTCACCCAAAGAAAATGATCAAAGATTTATGCTAAAGAAATTACTACAAAGGATATTTTTCCCTTTATTTATTTCCATAATTTTTAAATAAAAAATAAATTTTTAATAGGGAATTACTTTATTAAATCACAGATTATCAATGAAAGAGAATGACATATAGTTTTTAAAACTAGTGATACAAATCTATGCCTGTCTTTAGACAAAAGAAAAAGTTTTTAATACAGAAGACCTAAACAACACTATAAATCAATTTGACTTTATAGACTACTCCAACCAACAGCAGCAGAAGACAAATTCTTTTCAAGTGTCCATGGTATACTTACAAGGTAGACCATGTTGTAGGCCATAAAACAAGTATCAGTTAATTTGATATGCTTTAGGTCATATAAAGAATGCTTTCTGAACACAAGAGAATTAACAGAGAAAAGATGTGTATAAGAGACAGAATCTATGCTTATATATATGGTAATATATTGATAATATAGTTTAAAGAGCAGATTAAACACAGTATGATGCTTTTTTATAATTAAAACTAGATATAAACATGCAAATAAGTATATTAAGATGTGTACTTATAATTTGTGGCCCTTAAGTAACTGTAAAAAGGATTAAAATAAATTACATGCTTTAGCAGTACTAAAGGTAGCTGCCAAGTCGCTTCAGTCGTGTCCGACTCTGTGCGACCCCATAGACGGAAGCCCACCAGGCTCCCCCATCCCTGGGATTCTCCAGGCAAGAACACTGGAGTGAGTTGCCATTACCTTCTCCAATGTATGAAAATGAAAAGTGAAAGTGAAGTTGCTCAGTCGTGTCTGACTGTTAGTGACCCCATGGACTGCAGACTACCAGGCTCCTCCGTCCATGGGATTTTCCAGGCAAGAGTACTGGAGTGGGTTGCCATTGCCTTCTCCGAGGTAGCAGTCTATCAAATATGCTTAACTTTGATAAAGCTTTTAATAATTCAATAGCAAAAGGATCAAATTCTCTCCTCTGAAACTGAATTTGTTATCTTAACCGCAAAATGAAAAATGTGATTTCTAAAATATCTTCAATTTAAAAAAGATAATGTAAATATTTTTAAAGTGTTCATTATAGAGACAAAGTCTTAAATTGTTGGGTGTTAATTACAAAGAACTAATATATTTTATTAATAATTTGATATTTCTATCAACACAGACATGATAAACATATTGTAATGCTAGAGTTGAAAAACAAAGCTAAAGAGTTCTAAGAATAATGTTAGGAACACCACATTAATAGTCTCAAAAATTATCTTTCAAATTGTTATCAAAATATTGATGATAAAGGGAACTAACATGAATGAAGTACCTATTACATTCCAAGGATTCCACTAAGAGTTTTCATTTTATGTCCTTTATTCCTCATAGCAATTCTACACAACAAATAACATCATTCTATTTTATACTGTAGGAAATTGAAGTTTAGAAAGGTGACAACAATTTGCACAAAGTCACACAGTTAATCACCGTAAAAACTACAAATGGAACAAATGATATGGAATTCCTAGCCAGGATGCCTATCACACTAACTCTCAAGAGCAATAACACCAGGTCAGTGAAAACAAAGTGATGTGTACATAAAACATTACACTAACTAGAACATTTTCCACTGGGCTCTTTAACTCCACACAGAAACTTTCTTTCAGAAAAATAAATACAATGTCTCGTAAGGCCAAAGAATAGTTAATGACAGACCACCTAACTAAATAGACTAAAATCTTGGTAGAGTTGAAGACTAAGGCTCTAAGTCCTGCAAAATAAAATTTATATGTATTTATAAGTCAGATAAAACATCTACAAAGCTTAGGTATCATTCACTCAAAAAGAAGCATTCTTAAATGACCACAGTTGTGTCTTTTAACTGTTTGGATTATAATGCATAGTCAATGTATTTGACTATAATGCATAATGCATTTGATTATAATGCATAATCAAAAGGGGTATAAGGGGTATATACTTTTGAGGGGACTCTTCAACTCAATTTTTAACAGCTTCACAACTTTATAATAATCTCTATCGACCAATCAATTATTATATAGTAACTAGAAAAAATTTACCAAGTCCTCAATATTGCCATAGATATTCTTCTTCATGCCTGATGCTCGAGTAGATACCCATCCTCCCACAGTGCTGAATTCCAGGGAATCTGGTTCATGACCTGTACAATAACCACTTTCTTTAAGCTGAAAAACAAAAATGTAATATTTTACCAGTGAAAATGGCCCCATTTTGCACAGCACTCAACACATTAACTCTTTCCATATGTCTTTGCTATCTGGACTCATTAAAACCTAAACAGATAAAGAAATACTTTTATCATACTGGTCCAAAAATATTTTTAGCTTTTGCCTAGTGGAAAACTTCGCAAAACTGAAAACTATGAACCAAGAGGCAGTTGTATTTTCCACAGGCTCACCAGGCAATCATACTCCTTACATTCTTCATTTAAAAGACAACTATCCTTACTTCTTATTCCAACAAAGAGACAATTTAAACACTTACAGACATCAGATTATACTTAAATAAGTGCCAACTTCACCTGAACTCTTTCAATAAATAAAGCACTTAATCTCCTATTTTCCCTATCCTAATATAATCTGCAGCAGACCTGCAGAAAATCTGAGCAAATTGCCTGTACTTAAATCTCTCAAGGAGTCATGTGTTTTAATGTACAGCCATCTGGCTAGGTTTCCTGCATGTAATACCATCATTTATTTGTGATGCAGATCATGCATTCCTGTACATTAAATAGTCACTTGTTTCTCATTTTTCTATATTAGCTTGGCTTTGCCATCTGCACAGCACCTGAGGTTGAATGGATGCCCTTTACTGCAACAACACCAAAGCCATTCCACTAAAATCATTTTAAAGGCTCAGCCATCTCATGTTGAACGGTACAGACACCACCATCTGCATACGCACTGTCTACTGCACTCAAGCCCATCAATCTGTGTTGACCATTTTGATAGTCATCCAATTAAGCAACTGTTTCTGTTTTTCAAGTAAGCCATGCAGAGATGTAGAATATGTCAGTTGTGTTTATAACTGTGTATTTAAGTATCGTATGCAAGTTATAATCCAAAATTTGAAAGTCGAGGAGGCTAAATATAATTTAACTTCTGCAGATAAGGAATGCAAATTATTTATCATGTCTAATTCTGTTGCTAGAAAATAAGATTTAAAAAGACATTACTAAATAATGGAATTTTTCACTAAACATTCAATATGTTTACTTAATTTTGAGAGGTAAATAACCACTCATAAATAAGTAGCTTAAATACAAAACTGAATGTTAAAATCGAGATTATCAGACCAATATACTTCCCTAACTCCCCAACAATCTTTATTCATATCCCAACAATCTATATTCATACTGTGCTGTGCTCAGTCACGTCTTGACTCTATGTGACCCCACAGACTGTAGCCTGCCAGTCTCCTCTACCCATGGAATTTTTTATGCAAGAACACTGGAGTGGGATACCATTTCCTACTCCATATTATTTACTCTCAAAAGACTACTGTCTCTCAACTTTTCTGAAGGTAACAAATATACACACACACACACACACAAACACACAGACAGAACTCTTGAAACTAAACAAGAAAAAATCCAATTAAACAACAGAGCAAAGATCTTAACAGACATTTCACTAAAAATAGCAAATAATCATATGAAAAGATGTTCCACATCATATGTCATCAGAGAAATAACAATTAAAACAACAAGATACTACTACACCTCCAAATGAATGGCCCAAAATCAGAATACTGACAATACCAGATGCTGGAGAGGATATGTGGCAGCAGAAACTCTCTGTGCTGGTGGGACTGCAAAATGGTACAGCTACTTTGGAAGACTGACAACTTCTTACAAAACTAAATATACTCTAGCAATCATACTCCATCTATTTAGTCAAAGGAGTTGAAAACTTATGTCCTCATAAAAACCTGCACACAAATGTTTAAAGCAGCTTTATTTATAAGTGCCAAAACTTGGAAGCAGTAAGACCTTCTTTCAGTAGGTGAATGGATAAACTATGGAACATTCAAACAACTGAATATTATTTAGTGCTGAGAAGAAAAAAGTTACCAAGCCATGAAAAGACATAGAGGAAACGTATATTACTAAGTGAAAGAAGCCAATCTGAAAAGGCCACATATTCTATGATTCCAACTGTATGACATTCCGGAAAAGGCAAAACCACGGAAACAAGAAAATCAGTGGACTACTTCCCTGGTGGTTCAGTGGCTAAGACTCTGGGCTCCCAACGCGGTGGCGGGTGGGTTCGATTCCTGGTCAGGGAACTAATTCCACATGCTGCATCCAAGAGTTCACATGCCGCAACTAAAGGAGCCACAAGGCTGTAAAAAATGAATACTGAACATCCCACGTGCTACATCCCACTGTGCTTACTGGCACAGCCAACGAATTAAGTAAATAAATATTAAAAAAAAAAAAAAAAGATCAATGGTTGCCATAGGCGAGGGGTTGGGGGTAGAAAATAAATAGGGGGAGTACAGAGAATGTAGGGAAGTAAAAATACTCTGAGTGATATTATAATGATGGGTACTCAACTGAGCGACTTCACTTTCACTTTTCACTTTCATGCATTGGAGAAGGAAATGGCAACCCACTGCAGTGTTCTTGCCTGGAGAATCCCAAGGATAGAGGAGCCGGGTAGGCTGCCGTCTACAGGGTCGCACAGAGTTGGACACGACTGAAGCAACTTAGCAGCAGCAGCAGCAGCAACAATTATTTAAACATTTGTCCAAACCCACAAATGGGCGGCACCATGAGAGAACCCTAAAATAAACTAAGGACTTTCTGTAATTATGATGTGCCAATGTAGGATGTCACTGTATCATTTATATGGGGAATCTAAAAAAGCTGAACTCAAAGAAACAGAGCATAGACTGGTGGTTATCATGGGATGAAAGGGTGGGGGAAATGTGACAATATTGGTCAAAAGGTACAAACTTCCAGTTACAACATGAATAAATTCGGAGAATTCAAAAAAAAGAAATCTATCATTCTTGTGAGTGATGTTGATGTTGGGGGAGGCTAGGCATGGGGACACAGGCATATAGGAAATCTCTGTACCTCCCTCTCAATTTTGTTTTAAACCTAAAATTGCTCTAAAAAAATAGAGTATTTTTTAAAAATGAACCAAAGATATTTTCAGACAAATGTAGAAAAATTCATCAACAGCAGACCCACACTAAAGATATAAATATTTAAAACAAGTTCTTCAAGCAGAAAGAAATTATCACCAGATTGAATTAAAGGCATCATAAAGGGTAACTAGGGACTTCCCTGGTGGCTCAGTGGTAAAGAACCCGCCTGCTAAAGAAGGAGATGTGGGTTTGATCCCTGGATTGAGAAGATCCCCTGGAAAAGGAAATGGCAACTAACTCCAATGAGTTGCCTGGGAAAACCCATGGACAGAGCAGCCTGACAGTCCATGGGGTTGCAAGAGTTGGACATGACTAAGCGACAAAAAACAAAACAACTAGATGGGTGAATATAAAAGATGCTTTCTTATTGTTTAAATATCTCTAGGTGATGACATACTATTTCAGTAAAAATTATAAAATTATAAAAGTAGAACATGTGACAATAGCATAGAGATAAGAAACGTTTTATGTGTTTTATGCTAAACGCTAAGTATTATATTACCACCTTAAAGTAGACTGTTTTAAGTTAAAGATATATACTATAAAACCTGAAGCAATCCTTAAAATAACAAAAAAGATAAAATGGTATCATTATACAAAATTCTACCCAAAAAAAGGCAGTAAAAAGTGGAAAAGGAGAAAAAACAGGTAAGATAAAAAACAAATGGCAAGATGACAGACTTACACTGAACCATACCAATAAACCACAATGACAGTAAATGGTCTAACCACTGCAATTAAAAGATACAGACTGTCAGGTTAGATAAAAAGGAAAAACCAACTGTTAGCTACTTATAAGAAAACCACTTTAAATATAAAAATATAAATTAGTAAAAAGTTTAAAAATGGAAAAAGGAAAAATATATACCATGCCAACAACAGTGAAAACTGGAATGGCTGTTCTAACATCATATAAAGTAGACTTCAGAGCAAAAAATACCATCAGAAAGAAGGAAAGTAATTTCATAATAACAAAACTGCTCACTAGTCAAGAAGCTATAACAATCCCAAGCATTTATTCTCTCAATAACAAAGCTTTAAAATATATGAAGTGAAACTGATAGAACTGCAAGAAAAATAGATCTACAATAATAACTGGAAGTTATAATTTCCTTCTGTCAATAACTGATATAACGAGTAGACAAAAGAAAAAGTTTTTAATACAGAAGACCTAAACAACACTATAAATCAATTTGACTTTATAGACTACTCCAACCAACAGCAGCAGAAGACAAATTCTTTTCAAGTGTCCATGGTATACTTACAAGGTAGACCATGTTGTAGGCCATAAAACAAGTATCAGTTAATTTGATATGCTTTAGGTCATATAAAGAATGCTTTCTGAACACAAGAGAATTAACAGAGAAATCAGTAACAGAAAGATGTTTGAAAAAAAATCCCCCAATAATTGGAAACTAAACAACAACATTTAAGTACCTACAGGTCAAAGAAAAAAATCAAAAGGGAAGTAGACAATATTTTGAAATGAATGAAAATGAGAAGACATATCAAAATTTGTGGAATACCACTAAAGCAGTAGGTGGGAGAAATTTATAGTACTGAAAACCTATATTAAGAAGAAAGGCCTCAGACTTCTCTGGTGGCACAGTGGATAAGAAGCTGCCTGCCAATGCAGGGGACACAGGTTCCATCTCTGGTCTGGGAAGATTCTATATGCCATGAGGCAATTAAGCCCAAGCGCCACAACTGAGCCCATGCTTCGGGACTGAGTCACAACTACAAAACCCACGTGCTGCAACTACTTAAGACTCCTATGCTCTAGGGCCTGCGAGCTGCAACTACTGAGCCTGTGTGCCGGAACTACTGAAGCCCACACACCTGGAGCCTTTGCTCCGCAACAGGAAAAGTCACCACAATGAGAAGTTGGCACACCCCAACAAACAGTATCCCCTGCTTGCCATTAACTAGAGAAAGCTCATGCAAAGCAACAAAGACCCAACACAGTCAAAAATAAATAAATAAAATTTTAAAATTATATATTAAAAAAAAAAAGAAAGGCCTCAAATCACCTCATCTTCCACCCCAAGACATAAAAAAAGCATTTGACAAAATCCAAAATCCACTAATATAAAACACTCTATTTTCTGTTCTAGGTTCTTTGTATTTTTATATGGAATTTATAATCATCTTAAATTTATAATCAATTTCTTAAAAAAAAAAAGTCTCTTGGGATTTTGATTGGGATTCCATCAATTCTATACATCAATTTGGGAAGAACCAATAATAATACTGAATCTTCTGACCCATGAACATGGTATAGCTTTAGGTTTATTTTAGGTATGTTTATTTCTCTCAGCTGGGTCTTTCGGTTTTTAGTATTAAAGTATTTCATATCTTTTTAAAAATGTTTCATATATTTATTTGATTGCTCTGGGTCTTAGGTGCATCATGCCAGGTCTTCAAATCTTCACTGCAGCATGTGGAATCTACTTCTGTGACCAGGGATTGAATCCCAGCTCCCTGTATTGGGAGTATGGAGTTTAAACCACTGGACCACCAGAGAAGTCCCAGTATTTCATATTTTTAATAGATTTTTCCTTAAGTATTATATATATATTTTATAAGTGGTATTTTAAAAGTTTCCAATTTCTGATTTTTTATAAGTATACAGAAATAAAATTGACTTGTGTATATAGCTTTTAAATCTAGCAATCTTACTAAATTTACTAACTAGTTCTAAAAGTTTTAGCTCCCATTAGGTTTACTACGTAGATAATCATGTCCTTTGTGAATAAAGACAATTTTACTTCTTCCTTTCCAATCTGTATGCCTTTATTTCTTACTTTAAAAAATTTAAACAGATTTATTGAGGTTTTTACACCCTACCCCTGGAAAAAAATAGGATATGTGCTTTGATTTTAATAAAAGTATAGGATATTTAAACAAACCTACAGTGACAAAAAGCATATCAGAGATTGACAGGGATATAATAAAGATGAGATGGAGAGAAATATAAAGAGGCCAAAAGGAAACTTTTGGGGTTGGCTGGAGCGTGTGTTCTACATCTTGACTGCAGTAACGGTTTCATGCTTGTAGTCATATACCAAATCTCATCAAGTTGCACATTTTAAACCACTGCAATTTACTGTGTGACAAGTATACCTCAATGAAACTATTACAAAACAAAATAAAAGAAAACGACTCAAGATTTTAGCTCAAGCTGCCCAAAGAATTGAACTATCACCAACTGGGATTGAGAAGGCTACAGAATAAGCAAATTGTGGGGGGAAAACTCAAATTCAATTTTTAAAATATTGAGTTTAAAATGTCTATTACATATACAAGTAGAGATATCAACTAAGCAAGTGGATATGCAAGTCTAGAATTCAGGAAAGAAGTCTGAGGTGATACAAATATTGGAGTCTGGCATATAGAAGGAATATTTAAAATCAGCTATCCTTGAATGAAGTAAACAGTACTCAGTAAAAATTAGTGAAATAAATAAAAGTTCTAAGCACTTTACATTATTAACTTATTTCATCTCAGCAAAAACTTTATGAAACAGGAATCATTATTTCCATTTTATAAAGAAATTGAGGCATAGAGAAACGCATCCAGAGGTGGGGAAAATCGTAAGTTATATATCCCCAGACTACTAACTAGCAAAATTAAGAAGCCAAAGAGTTAATAAACATAGAAACAAATTCCCAAAATCCATAACTGACATTTAGTGACCTCCCTTAAATTTCACACATTATTAAAATCAATGTAATTTACAAGTTAAAAAGATGAAAATCTGCGCTACCCAACTACTATATTTGTGTCATTTAAAAACTTTTAGAATGAAAAAGCAGCAAGTTTTAAGTCAGTTACCTCAGCTGAAGAAGAAACTAAAGGATGCAGAAGCATAAGTGAGGAAGAACCTGAACGAGGATCAATACAGCTGTAGAAACTATTTTAAAGTCTACCAGAGGCAAAAAGAAATGTTCTGTGTTGGCATTTAAGGAAATGAACTAGTAAGTAAAATATTAAAAGTTCCTAGTCTAGTAAAATGTCATTTAAATTTCACGGAAATATGTTCCTTGAATTTTAATTCTAACCTTTACAAAAAATCTTGGAAAGGTTAAAATACTATATCAAATGCTGAAATAAAGGATATAAAATTATAGACATGAAAGGCCATCCTTTGTTATTAAAAAAAAAAAAAAAAACCTGCTGTGTTGATAATGCCTCTCAGAGCAACAGAAGACTAAACAGGTCTTTTTACAGTTTTTTTCATTAAACGCTATTATTCAACCCATGAAGTTAATTATAAAGTATAATAATTAACAAATCTAATTACCTTGAATTTATAAAACCTTGACTTACTGAAGATCTTTAATGCCTCAATGAATACGTTCAATTTTATCTAGTTCTCTGTACCTTAGTGCATTAAATTAAAAAAAAAGAAAGATAAAAGTTTAATAATTTTTTTCAAAGCCTTTCATCCATAATTGATGATTGGACAACCCACTCCAGTATTCTTACTGGGATAATCCCATGGACAGAGGAGCCTGACAGGATACAGTCAATAGGGTCGCAAAGAGTCAAACATGACTGAAAGACTGAGCGCGTGCACACATACACACACCAGCTGCCTTCAACTCTTTACCATGAAATGAGGGAAAAGAAAATAAAGAGAAGATCAACAAGCATGTCACATCTCTATGTTCTGTTAAAAGACAGGAAGGAGGTGGTCTCTGTAATCCAAACTGAACAAAACATTCAGTTCACAGTTAGCAAATTGGACTTTTTAAATTTTGTTTCCAAAAGCTGAGTTACAATTATCTTGACCATATTTTAAAGGGCTGAAGGAACCAATACATTTTAATAATGACCTGCCTAGACTCCATGAAGAGAACCTCAAGTTTCCTAAAATTCATTAGGATCCCAAAAGTATATAAGGACTCTAAGAGTTTCACTTATTCACGACATAAGCAGTTTTCAGTAAAATTATTCACTGAAAATTTAAATGAACAGCAAATACCAACCAACTGATCAATTTTGTTAATTTCTGAAAATTCTATGTCCAACTTACTCTATTTTGCTCCATTTTTACTACTTAATTTCAAGTCACTATCAGCCCTTGCCCAAATTACTGCAGCAGCCACTTAATCTGCCTTTATGTGTCCACCCATCCTCCACACAGTAGCATATAAGAACTATCTAAGTACAAAGGTAAAGTTCAAACTTTATGATCTAACCTCTTCGTATTGACCTGGCTTCATCCTCTACCACTACTAAATGTATGAAAGAAAGTGAAAGTCACTCAGTTGTGTCCAATTCTTTGCAACCCCAGGGACTGTATAGTCCATGGAATTCTCCAGGCCAGAATACTGGAGTAGGTAGCCTTTCCCTTCTCCAGGGGATCTTCCCAACCCAGGGATCAAACCCAGGGCTCCTGCATTGTAGCCAGATTCTTTACCAACAGAACCACAAGGAAAGCCCAACTATATGTATACTCATCCAGAATACAAACACAAAGAATGTGTATTCTCCAATATACACAGCCTAGATCTCAGCCATACTCAGCTACCTGCAGATGCCCTCAAGAAACAGCTGCCTATAAAGCTTCCACACATGCTGCTTCCTCTGACTGGATTCTTCCCTCCACCCCCATATTTCCTTTTCACTCTGATTTACTCTGAAGTTTCATTTTAAATGCCAAGCTCTCTATGATACCGTCTTCAACTCCCCTTTGAACCTCATTTGATGAGCCTCAACAGTTAGAACTGGACATGGAGCAAAAGACTGGTTCCAAATAGGAAAAGGAGTACGTCAAGGCTGTATATCGTCACCTTGCTTATTTAACTTCTATGCAGAGTACATCATGAGAAACGCTGGGCTGGAAGAAGCACAAGCTGGAATCAAGATTGCCGGGAGAAATATCAATAACCTCAGATATGCAGATGACAACACCCTTATGGCAGAAAGTGAAGAGGAACTAAAGAGCCTCTTGATGAAAGTGAAAGAGGAGAGTGAAAAAGTTGGCTTAAAGCTCAACATTCAGAAAACGAAGATCGTGGCATCTGGTCCCATCACTCCATGGGAAACAGATGGGGAAACAGTGGAAACAGTGTCAGACTTTATTTCTGGGGGCTCCAAAACCACTGCAGATGGTGACTGCAGCCATGGAATTAAAAGACACTTACTCCTTGGAAGGAAAGTTATGACCAACCTAGATAGCATATTCAAAAGCAGAGACATTACTTTGCCAACAAAGGTCCGTCTAGTCAAGGCTATGGTTTTTCCAGTGGTCATGCATGGATGTGAGAGTTGGACTGTGAAGAAAGCTGAGCACCGAAGAATTGATGCTTTTGAACTGTGGTGTTGGAGAAGACTCTTGAGAGTCCCTTGGACTGCAAGGAGATCCAACCAGTCCATTCTAAAGGAGATCAGTCCTCGGTGTTCATTGGAAGGATTGATGCTAAAGGTGAAAGCCAGTACTTTGGCCACCTCATGTGAAGAGTTGACTCATTGGAAAAGACTCTGATGCTGGGAGGGTTTGGGGGCATGAGGAAAAGGAGATGACAGAGGATGAGATGGCTGCATGGAATCACCAACTCGATGGACATGAGTTTGGGTAAACTCCGGGAGATGGTGATAGACAGGGAGGCTTGGTGTGCTGCGATTCATGGGGTTGCGAAGAGTCAGACATGAATGAGTGACTGAACTGAACTGAACTGAACATCCCATATTTAGCCGCCTTCTAGCAATTCTCATTGAGTTATATTGTCTTTTTACCTAATTTTCTGTCATAATATAAGCTTTCCAAGGTTAAGAGATGGGTGTCTTATTCACTATGGAATTCATAGCATCCAGATCAATACCTGACCCACAACAAAAAATACTGTGAAAGGTACTTTTTTCATAGAGGAGACACATAGCAGTTTTGAAAATCTTAAATAACATACCTGTCTTTCCAATTCTTGTCCTGTTATGCCAGCCTCTACATGAGCTGTCAGATTGTTTTCATCAACCCAAAGGATACGATTCTGTTGCAAAAGAAATAAGTCTCATCTCCATAAACAGACACTTTCTCAGGAAATACAACTTCCTAACTTTAAGCATCAAGTGACAAGATAGAAATTAAGTAGCAGTACCCACACTAGAAAGCTCCACTTGTCCCTGACTATACAACATTACAGAGTTAGTAACACAGGCAGTACATTGTACAGGAGTTGGTTTAAAACATAGACACTCATAAAAGGAGGAAGAAGGTTTCAGATTAAATGAGACTAAAAGAAACCACCAAAAGCTAACGTGGGCCTTGTCTGAATCCCTATCCATACAATGAACTATAAAATAAAGATAGTTTTGAGATAACTGGAAAACGAAAGTGGACTGGATACTAAATGACATAAGGATTTACATTTAATTTTGTCAGAAGTGATAACACAGTAAGAAAATGTCCTTTTTAAAAGATATACACAGAAATATTTGGTGTAAAGTAGTATGCCATCAGGATTTGCTTTAAAAATAGTAGAGGAAAAAAGATAAAGTCAATATGACAAATGTAAATAATTATTTAGAGACTAGAAATATTATTCTCTCAACTTTGATGCATAAAAATTTCAATAAAATCATAAATATTAAATTTTTTATTATAATAAAGGATTATAGAAGCAGGAATACTATTGACTATATGAAGATCAAGTTCATACCCAAACTAAAACTTTAAAGTAGCACAAGGGCCAACTCTTAGACCATAATGAACCAAAATTTCAAAAAACAATCCTAAAATTAATAGTTCCTTTAAATGGCAACCCACTCCAGTATTCTTGCCTGGAAAATCCCATGGATGGAAGAGCCTGGTAGGCTACAGTCCATGGGGTCGCAAAGAGTTGGACACAACTGAGCGACTTCACTTCACTTTCCTAATTTTAAGTTAATCTTAAAATTAATTAGCCCCTCTGTTCTTCCAAAAGCAAAGTGCAATAGCATTAGAAAAAATTTGGGAAACAAGTAAGTTTTGATGACTCGAATTAACACTAATATTATTTGCTTTTTAATAATACAAATCAGGTCATCTTTGTATCACAATTTCAATCCATGCTTTTCAAATTATCAATTTCATATGTTAATTTGGTAGAATTCATCAAGGTATATGACTAAGAGTGAACTTAGCTTTTAGAGATCTGAAAACAAAGATAAAATGATGAAAAGAATTTTAAACAAAATGGACAATATACTTTTTTAAAAACAACTAAGATTGAGCCATAAAGAAAACTTTTAAAACCAAACACTATCTTCAAACACATCTTATGTTATCATATACCATTTGTGAAGTGTCTAAAGAAATAATTGTTCTTGTCTCATCTGCAGGACACATCAGGCCATATGAAACACTTGTTCCTCCTGCCAAAATAGAAGACAATAACTATGCTTAAATATTATTTTTTAGCTACATGTCTAGGGCAAATCCCTAATACAAAGTATACAAATAGGCCCACTAGGAAAAATACCTATTTCTACTTTGCAAAATGTAATTGGCAAATACTAACACACTAAAAGTAAACTCACCTTTATTTTATGGTGCATGCCAAAATGAAGAAATATTATGGAGCTGAAAGCAATGGGACATGGCTCCATCCCTTGGGCACACTCAAGTGAAGCCCCTAACAATTTGTGGAACTCCAAAAACATAATTAGAGAAGTTCTAAGCTAATGATTACTGTGGAGAGACAGCATAAAGAAAAAAAATACCCATCCTATACAACTAGAGACACCATTATCTCCTTTTCTATCATATTTATGAGATTCACTTATCGGTTAAAATACTATCTTATATTTCCATACAAAAAGACCTCAATAAATTAGAATATATTCCTTAACATTTGTTGTCAAAGGAAAAATGCTTTCTTGATAACAGTATAGAACAATATAGTATTCTCAATTCTTAACCAGATCTGTATAATCATATATTAGAATAAATTTTTAATAGGTACTTTCATATGTTTTGGACAAAATACACATGGAAGTCACCTTGACACAAGGTAAGAATTACCTACAAGGTTCAGCTTAATTTTAAGCTGAATTTTACCTACAAGGTATGATAATATTAAGAACATGGCTATGACCAGTGACCACTATTTCTTGTCAAAGTCATTTGAAATCAGAAAACTATTTCATTAAAAGTGGCACTGTAATGCTTTTGTACAGGAATTCAACAGGAAGTACCAGCTGAAGAAGGTGTCTGGAACTTATGATGTGTAGGGGTCCCATTTCCATTCCATTAATGCCAATTCAGTCAGTGAAGGCAACCTCCTTTGGCTTGTGGAAGTTGTTAAAACAATATGGTTGATGGATGATCAAAAGAGATTAAATTTGCTTTAAAATGTAAAATAATGTTAATTTTCAGTATTAAAAGATACTATTCATTTGGTCATCACTGTCCCGGTTGATCTTTTACATATGCATATCCCTCCTCAAAGATTTATGTTGGGTATAGCTAGTCTTTGAAAAAATAATATTCTCTCCATTAAGAAAAAGGTTAGAAAGTAATTACTAAAGAAGGTACATTTTCTTATTTAGGCAGTAAGTCAGAGCTTCAATTAGAATCCATATGGGAAAGAAGCCACGAACTAGGGTAAATCATATCTCAAACAGTTTAGGTAGATCTACTCAGAACAGAAATGAGCAGCATAAGCCAATTTTTCAGGATAACGCATATCATAACTATAAGAATACTTATTTTCAGTGGGAATGCACAAATATTTAAAATAGAACAACTTTACATCACAGTAAAATTCAAAAGGCACAATACCTACCACCAATTGGTATGATACAAAGGTTATATTTGCACGCTAGATTCACAATCTTAACTACATCATCATGACATGCTGTTGAAAAAAGAGAAAATAAATTAATCCCAAACATGGAAAAAATATGGGTAATATTGCAATACAAGGGTCTAAAGTGCAATAAACTTCTTCATTTATTCACTCATGAACACATTAAATCACTATCCTAAAACTATTTTTTATCTTTAACTTTTCATTTTTAAATAATTTTATACATTTTGCAGTTTAAATATCTACACAGCATACACACATACATAGTACGTAGATATTCAAACTGCAAGATGAGAAACTCACCTCCACTGTAGGGAATACCACATTGTCTCAAATTGCCTTACTGTCTCAAAACTTGCCTTCATGCAAAGAAAAATTTGAACCTTATTACCCAATGGAAATTTACATTAAAGTTTAACAAAGACCTCAGTGAAATGACAACATGTTGGGAAACAAACTTCTTGGAAACTTCCCAAGAAGTTCTTATACTGAAAGAGTCAACAGAACAAAATTTTGATTTAGGCACCAATATACTACTCAACACATTATTTTCTTCCTGTGTATGTCAACCTCCTTCCTATCACAAGGTTAAAGCTGGACTTTTCCCTCAGATACACCCTGAAAAGGAAAAAGATCACATCTAAGAACTAAAAGTTCATATATGAGGTAATTTTTTGAAAAATAAAACACTCTATATACACCTTTTATGGAATCTGAAGAGAAAAATGGAAGAGAAGATTAGCAGAACTTCTTACAAGGTAATTATGCACAGTAAGAAGCAATATACTTATTCTGCTTTAAAATTTCTGCTACAAGAGATGGATATAAAGATTATACATACAAATATAGGGCCTAGTCATCAGTAAGAGCAAAATAACAGCAGAAAGTTCATCCACCTTCCATCTCAAGTCATATCCCTTAATGAAATTATTTTCTCAAAATTTAATTATTTATATCAAAGACAATACCTATATTAAACAACTTGCTTCATTATTTGAAAACCATTAGTTTTTAGCCCACAAGTTGATATCAACAAAGTACTCATTAGTTTGCAGTAATCAATTATCTTAACTAAAAGTTTCTATGCATCTGAATACATCGATTGATGATAATTTTACTGAGCTTTCAAATTAGCCAAAAATATATTTTTCTACTGACTTCTTAAAAGGATATGTATGTATTAAATGAAGATTTAGTCATCAACAACAAAATTAATCATTAAAACTATTCAGGATGATCATATTAAGAATTATATGACCATCAGTGAACTCTAAAACTCAGCAGTGGCCACAGGACTGGAAAAGGTCAGTTTTCATTCCAATCCCAAAGAAAGGCAATGCCAAAGAATGCTCAAACTACCACACAATTGTACTCATCTCACATGCTAGTAAACTAATGCTCAAAATTCTCCAAGCCAGGCTTCAGCAATACATGAGCTGTGAACTTCCAGATGTTCAAGCTGGTTTTAGAAAAGGCAGAGGAACCAGAGATCAAATTGCCAACATCCACTGGATCATCGAAAAAGCAAGAGAGTTCCAGAAAAACATCTATTTCTGCTTTATTGACTATGCCAAAGCCTGTGACTGTGTGGATCACAATAAACTGTGGAAAATTCTGAAAGATGGGAATACCAGACCACCTGACCTGCCTCTTGAGAAACCTGTATGCAGGTCAGGAAGCAACAGTTAGAATTGGACATGGAACAACAGACTGGTTCCAAATAGGAAGAAGAGTATGTCAAGGCTGTATATTGTCACCCTGCTTATTTAACTTCTATGCAGAGTACATCATGAGAAACGCTGGGCTGGAAGAAGCACAAGCTGGAATCAAGACTGCCGGGAGAAATATCAATAACCTCAGATATGCAGATGACACCACCCTTATGGCAGAAAATGAAGAGGAACTAAAAACCCTTTTGATGAAAGTGAAAGTGGAGAGTGAAAAAGTTGGCTTAAAGCTCAACAGTCAGAAAACGAAGATCATGGCATCCGGTCCCATCACTTCATGGGAAATAGATGGGGAAACAGTGGAAACAGTGTCAGACTTTATTGTTTTGGGCTCTAAAATCACTGCAGATGGCGATTGCAACCATGAAGTTAAAAGACGCTTACTCCTTGGAAGAAAAGTTATGACCAACCTAGATAGCATATTCAAAAGCAGAGATATTACTTTGCCAACTAATGTCCGTCTAGTCAAGGCTATGGTTTTTCCTGTGGTCATGTATGGACGTGAGAGTTGGACTGTGAAGAAAGCTGAGCGCTGAACAATTGATGCTTTTCAACTGTGGTGTTGGACAAGAATCTTGAGAGTCCTTTGGAGTGCAAGGAGATCTAACCAATCCATTCTGAAGGAAATCAGCCCTGGGATTTCTTTGGAAGGAATGATGCTAAAGCTGAAACTCCAGTACTCTGGCCACCTCATGCGAAGAGTTGACTCATTGGGAAAGACTCTGATGCTGGGAGGGATTGGGGGCAAGAGGAGAAGGGGACGACAGAGGATGAGATGGCTGGATGGCATCACTGACTCAATGGACATGGGTTTGGATATACTCTGGGAGTTGGTGATGGACAGGGAGGCCTGGCGTGCTGCCATTCATGGGGTTGCAAAGAGTCGGACACGACAGAGCAACTGAACTGAATGATACTGACAAAAGGCTGCTGTACAGGCAGGAGTGCCAAGAACACACCAACAGATTTGCATCTTAGTTTTTACAAATTTAACACAAATATGCAAAATACTGACTATATAGTGTTACATATCATTTATGTATAACATATATGATGCATAGTACAAGCTTTTGTTGTTTAGTTGTTAATTTGTTTCCAACTCTGCGACCTTGTGGGACGGTAGCCCTTCAGGCTTCTCTATCCATGGAATTTCCCAGGCAAGAATACTGGAGTGGGTTTCCATTTCCTTCTCTAAAGTATACTTCTTCATAGAATATACTATATATTAATATTATATAGTAATCTTTTTTCTAATTATTCAATTTCACTTTTAGGAAATGTCAATATATTGCCTACTTACAACAAAACTTAAACCAAAAATAAAGACACAAATTTTAATACTTAATTTACTCCTGAAAATGATGCTTTGAAAATATTTATGCTTTCTTATTTCACATAAATATTTTAGAGCCTTTTAAACCATCAGTACTCTACATTACAGGGCATAAGAAAATATAAAGAGATGTGTATAAGAGACAGATTCAATACAGTTTGTCTTATTTATAATACCATCAACCATACTGTTTTTTTGTTTCAAAATATTTCTTATGTCTAAAATTATTAGGAAACTGAAAAACATAACTATAAAACAAATATAATTGGTTTTTCAAGGTACACAGTTCTTAGAGAACCATCAAATACTCCAGTTGGGTGCTAAATAACATTCTGATAGCTCATAATTTCTCTACCTGATTCCATATGTTTAGATTTGCATATAAGACTATTTCTGGGAAATCACAGAATACAGAGTGAACTGACATATAAAAGGAAAATATTGTTACTTAAAAGATTTCAAATAAGTTAAAATTGTCACTTATTTGACTTATGAACTTTTTCAGAATCTAAATCACTAGTCTGTATTTTAGAGTCTGTAAATCTTAGCAGTTAAAAACGATTTGCAAGACATTTGAAAGGGAAGTTAAATTATGCCTTTTTAAATAGAATTTATTTATCTATTTACTTTTTCCTTCTCTGGGTCTTTGTTGCTGTGCTCAGGCTTTCTATAGCTGTGGCAAGTAGGGGCTACTCTGTCATTGCAATGTGCAGGCTTCTCATTTCAGTGGCTACTCATGTTGCAGAGCACAAGCTCTAGATGCATTGGCTTCAGTAGTTGCAGCATACATGTTCAATACTTGCGGCAAGTGAGCCCTCAAGCATGAGGGCTTCAGTAGTTGTGATGCAAGCGCTTAGTTGTCCCACAGTACATGAAATCTTCCTAGACCAGGGATCGAACTCATGTGACCTGCACTGGCAAATGGATTCTTAACTACTGGACCACCAGAGAAGTCCAAAATTACATCTTTTTTAAAAAGGAGTCAATTTTACCTAGGTTTACAAAGTTCCTGTAATGTAAAAGGCCTTCATGTTTTTCTAATTTCATTAGTGATCTTAGTGCTGACTTTGGAAAGCACTTCCACTAAGGTTTCCTTGCTCCATAAAGATTTAATTGCTCCATATGCTGCATATTCACTGTTAATTGAAGTGTAATCAGTAGTATGCATTTTTCTGATTACCATATTTCTTTGGGAATATTTCATTAATGTTTTAAAACTGTTGAAAACTGTTTTTTAGTTTATAATGATTTCCTTTATTAATTTTTTGTATTATTTCATGGTCAACGTTCCCCAGTGTCACTATATATTATTACTGCCGACCTTGGAGCAATTAAGTTAAATGTTTCTTTAAAAGCTTTATTTGCTTAAGACTAGTGAATTTCATTTAGATTTTTCTAACTAAACTAAAATAACAAAAGGATCCTTATAAGAATAACATCTTGCTGACATGATTGTTCACCTTCTTTAATGAGAGAATTAACATTATACTGCTAGTAAGGCAAATTTAGCTGTCACTGTATTTGCAGTACCCAATGAGGCTTACGACTCTAGGTTCACATATAATGTAGACTACCATATTGTAAAAATATTCTGGCATGGATTATATTACCTCTATGTTAACCCCAAGGAGATTTATCCCAAAGGATTTCTGTGCATAACTAGATGTCATAAAAATGTACTTTAAAAGATTTTACTGTTTGGCTCACTAGGATGGTCCCTCAACTCACCAGTGCTAAATTAGCTATTGAGGATGTGAACAGTGCAGCCCGCCAACAACTGAGACAAACATTGAGAGCCCAAGATCTGTTGAGGGGACCAATTGGCCATTGGAAGACAAATGAATCATACTAAACCCTTTCTACTGAGGAAGGAGTATGGTTGGCTTTCACCACCATTGATCCATGCTGTGAGTTTGACTTTTCAATCAGAGGCTCAGCTAGCTCCACTTTTTGAAGACTTACATAGTTTTTGATCCATTGACAGTGTGTGCATGCATGCTAAGTCATTCAGTCATGTCTGATTCTTTGTAACCCGATGAATTGCAGCCCACCAATCTCTTATGTCCATGGAATTTTCTAGGCAAGAATACTGGAGTGGATTGCCATTTCCTCCTCCAGGGGATCTTCCAGACCCAGAGATCAAACCTACTTTCCTGCATCTCCTGCATTGGCAAGCAAATTCTTTACCACTGGGTCACCTGATACGTTAGCAGAGGATTTCAAAAAGTGTCACATTCAGAGAACTAACCTCATAACAGAGCAGTTTGGAAAGCATGCATATAACCATTATACCCATTGTTAACATCTTATGTCACACCACCCAGAAGTTGCCAATATTCCAGAATGACAGAGTGACTTCTGAAAGCATAGCTGATGCAATGACGTGGAGATAATGTTCTCCAAGAATGGGGCTGTAGCCATTAGGATACAATGTAAATGAGACTTTGTCTCCTGTTCACTTCAGTTCAGTCACTCAGTCACGTCCGACTCTTTGCAACCCCATGGACTGCAGCACACCAGGCTTCTCTGACCATCAATAACTCTCAGAGATTGCTCAAACTCATGTCCATTGAGTCAGTGATGCCATCAAACCATCTCATCCTCTTTTGTCCCCTTGTCCTCCTGCCTTCAGTTTTTCACCAGCAACAGAGTCATTTCCAGTGAGTCAGTTCTTCTCATCAGGTGGGCAAAGTATTGGAGCTTCAGCTTCTGCATCAATACTCCCAATGAATATTCAGAACTGATATCCTTTAGAACTGACCGATTTGATCTCCTTGTAGTCCAAGGGACTCTCTTCTTCAATACCACAGTTCAAAAGCATCAGTGCTTTGGTGCTCAGCTTTCTTTATGGTTCAACTCTTGCTTGTCTCCTGTAGGCAGTATGTTGTAGTCTGGGAAAGAAAGAGTGGAACTAGAAATGGCTTCTTTTGCCATAACTCTAAGTAACCCACTTAGGAACATTAACATTGTTTCCACACAAATTGCAGCTCTATGACTCTACAGGTTCTGGCTTCCAGAATGGTAAATGCTTACTTAAGGAGCTTTAATGTTACATTTTGAAGACACTTATTGCACTGACATTGTTAACCTCTTGAGCCAAAAGACAAAATACAAAACAAAGGAGTTATTATCTGTTCTGGTTATCTATTGCTGTATAAATATTTGCCCCACAACTTCACAACATATAATAAAGTCCACACTATGGTCATGAATCCTGTGGGTCATCAGTCTGGATAAGGTATAGTGGGGATACCTATATCTATGCTTCTCTCTCCTCTCTGATACGAGGATTCTCAACAGGAAGACCGAAAGTCTCAGACCAGAATTCTTTGAAAGATTGTTCTCTTTCATGTCTGGTGATGGATGTAGGCTGAAATCTGGGGTTCTCAGATTTTCTATCATAGTAAGATTTCATAGTGTACTGTTTAGACCCGCTAAAGGGTGGAGGTACACATTTCTCCAGCTTCTGAGGCTAAAGACTCTCAGCTGAACCTGTCTCTGGCATTTCAAGTAAAAAGACCTCCTTCGCTCAAGAGTACAGCTCCTCTCCAGGTGCATCTTGGACACAATGACTAGGTAACGTTGAATGTATATGGTTCTTCCCATGTGCATCAAATTGGAAAAACAGAGGCAGAGATCCCTTTTGTGATGGCATTACTATTCAACTTTTCTCTGCACTTGGCTCTGCTTCCTTGACATTTCCAAGATATGTTCGTCAGAGCACCACAATATTTCTCCTGCATGTAAATCTCATTGTCTATTTTCCATGGGAGCTGAAGATTGATCTATCATGTAATACAAAGACATAGACATTTGATAAAATTAAATAAGACAATTGTGTAAAAATGCTAATAATTTCAATATTTAATAAGGATTAAGAAAGAAAGCTTGTCTTAAAATTCTATAAACAGTATGATCACAAAAAATAAAGTGTGAAGTCATTTGCCAGAGAGTGTTTGTTATGCAAATATATGGAAATTTATGACATTGCCTACAAATTCTTGATAGATTACTCATCACTCATCAACAAAGGGAATGAAACTAAGAGTTTTAAAAAGAAGCTTTTGCTATTATGAGTATCCAAGCTTTCTTATTTGCTAGGTTTTTAAAATATAGCAACACGTTTTTCATTTTTAAAATAAAGGGAAGAAGAAAGAATCAACAATTAATAACCATTTGATGAAGTAATCTGTCCTAAGTCAAGAAAAGCTTTCATTTTGCTTTAGTTTTCATGTGTGATATATATTTGTCCTTGGTAACATCTACTGCAGTTACAAAGTAAGAAGAAATATTATCCCTTTCCTCATAGAGAATTGTTGTTACTGTTGTTCAGTCATGAAGTCATGTCTGACTCTTTACAACCCCAGGGACTGTAGCACTTCAGGCTTCCCTGTCTTTCATTATCTCCCGGAGGTTGCTCAAACTCATGTCTGTTGAGCCATCCAACCATCTCATCCTCTCCCCCACTTCTCCTTATGCCCTCAATCTTTTCCAGCATCAGGGTCTTTTCCAGTGAGTTGGCTCTTCACATCAGGTGGCCAAAGTATGGGAGCTTCAGCATCAGTTTTTCCAATAAATATTCAGAGTTAATTTCCTTTAGCTTTGACTGCATCCAGGGATGCTAGGGTAAAGAACCCGCTTACCAACGCAGGAGAGAGATGTGAGTTCCATCTCATGGTTGGAAAGATCACCTGGAAGAGAGCATGGCTACCATTCCAATATTCTTGCCTGGAGAAGCCCAAGGACAGAGGAACCTGGAAGGCTGTGGTCCATAGAGTCGTAGAACGCTGGACATGACTAAAGAGACTTAACACTCACTCACAGAGAATGCAGTCAATTACATCTTCAGCAGAAAGTCATTTAAAAATATTAATGTAGTGATTTAAATAAAAGTGTGCATCATTTATTGTACATAAGTCTTTGGATTTTAATATCTGCCACATAATCTATACCAAGCTCAACTTCCTTTCTGAAGATTATTGTGATAGAAATAAGTTCAAATGATTATGTCAATAGAAAAAAATGTTACTTTCAAGAAAGAATTACTGCATCAAGTTATTAATAAATGGAGATGGCAGTAACAAACCATTTTCCCACATCTTCTTTGCACTATTGCTCTACAATTTAAAAACTGAGTTCTTTCTCTCTCACACACACACCCGTGAGTGCTTTCTATCTCTCTCTCACACACACACCTTTATTTTCTATTTTTAGATTTTATGTGCTCTTCCAGAACTACCAATGAGAGTTGATTATATGTAAGTTAATAGGATGTTATTCTCAATGTAAAGTGTTCAGTGTTCGTAATCACTACCTTCTCTGCATAAATGTGCAGTACCCTGATTTTATAGCCTGTGTCACAGTTAGGAAAATGACAGGTGGTATCGTGCTCTCTACTCCACTTGAATAACTAATCTGCATAAGCACAGTAAGAAAGCTCATTATCCAACAACATATGTGGACACATCCTTTCAGGGTGCCATATGTTTCTAAGGCACATATAAAATAATTATCACAGCTAGCCCCAGATCAAGTCGTGTGTGTTTCATTGAGCTCTAGCTAGGAGGCTTAATTATGCCATCATCTCTCCATGATGGTATAATCTTTTTATGTTCCTTTTCTCTCAGTTCACTCTGCTCTCGTTATCACTGGTAGCTTTATATTCTACCAGTAGTCTCTTCTCTTTGTCCCTGGCTGTGGAGAATTGAACTAAATTGTAATTAGCTTTAAACCAGTGGTCCCCAACCTTTTGGGCACCAGGGGCCAGCTTTATGGAAGAGAATTTTGCCATAGACTGCAGGTGAGGGGTATGGTTTCAGGATGACTCAAGCACATTAAATATGTTATGTACTTTACTATTATTACAGCAGCTCCACCTCAGGTGATCAGGCATTAATCCCAGAGGTTGAGGACCCCTGCTTTAAACTATAACATTAATTTGTTGCTGTCTTAGTTATTTTTATCAGAAATCTTATCTTTTTATACCTTGTTTGTAGAATTTCTTCTTTTCCTAATTTTCTTTTTTTTAATTGATTCAGAATCACATATTTTTATTTTTTTTAATTTTCCTTTATTTTACTTTACAATATTGTATTGAGTAACTTTCTTTTTATTAATTTTCACCAATTTCATTTGTTTTAAAAATCTATAAATATAGCCAAGGCTTATTTGAATTATGGGTTTTAAAATTCTATTAGACAAAAAAACTAAAGTAATTTTGTCTTTAAATGAAAAAGGACAAAGAGAATCCTAGTGTAGCAAAGACATAAAATCTAGTAGAATTTATCCCCAAATACCAAGTATAAATTTCTTCTGGATTTGGTTTTGAATTCAGTTCAAGAGTTTTAGCAATTCAATTGCCAACCAAACTCTGGTTGTCTAGGACCAAACTACCTTATTCATAATTCTGAAAGTGCCAGAAGATTTCCTTTATGTTACATGCAGAGAGATTCTTTTAATCAAATTTATTTTCAACTCACAAAATCCCCTATATGCAGTATGAAAACATGACTGATCCCAGAAGAGTTTATACTCCTTCTATCCCATTGTTAGTGGATTTTCTTATTTTCACAAAGAAATGAGAATTTCTAATTTGTCCTAAGCATAGTCATGCTACAGCTCTCTCTTATCCCCAGGTAAAAATTTCTGGTACTTGAATTAAACAAATAAATGATTGGATAGAAATATTCTTTTTGATACCTGTTGATTTCTGATTCTTTTCTGTCAAGAAGTAAAAAGTTTCTAAGTGTGCTTTCAATGAGCAGAACATTTATCATAATTCTGATAATCAGCATTGATTTGAGCATATATTTTCTTTTATCTAATTGAAAACAACTAATTAGCACACTGTGAAAAATTCTGAAAGAGATGGGATTATCAGACCACCTGACCTGCCTGCGGTCAGGAAGCAGCAGTTAGAACTGGAGATGGAACAACAGACTGGTTTCAAATAGGAAAAGGAGTATATCAAGGCTGTATATTGTCACCCTGCTTATTTAACTTATATGCAGAGTACATCATGAGAAACACTGGACTGGAAGAAGCACAAGCTGGAATCAAGATTGCTGGGAGAAACATCAATAACCTCAGATATGCAGATGACACCAACCTTATGGCAGAAAGTGAAGAGGAACTAAAGAATCCCTTGATGAAAGTGAAAGAGGAGAGTGAACAAGTTGGCTTAAACCTCAACATTCAGAAAACGAAGATTATGGCATCTGGTCCCATCACTTCATGGGAAATAGATGGGGAAAGAGTGGAAACAGTGTCAGACTTTAATTTTTTGGGCTCCAAAATCACTGCAGATGGTGATTGCAGCCACGAAATTAAAAGACCATTGCTCCTTGGAAGAAAAGTTATGACCAACCTAGACAGCATATTGAAAAGCAGAGACATTACTTTGCCGACTAAGGTCCGTCTATGCAAAGCTATGGTTTTTCCAGTAATCATGTATGGATGTGAGAGTTGGATTATAAAGAAAGCTGAGCGCCAAATTAATGTTTTTGAACTGTGGTGTTGCAGAAGACTGTTGAGAGTCCCTTGGACTACAAGGAGATCCAACCAGTTCATCCTAAAGGGGATCATTCCTGGATGTTCATTGAAAGGACTGATACTGATGCTGAAACTCCAGTACTTTGGCCACTTGATGCGAAGAGCTGACTCATTTGAAAAAACCCTGATGTTTGGATATATTGAGGACAGGAAGAGAAGGAGATGACAGAGGATGAGATGATTGGATAGCATCACCAACTCAATGGCCATGAGTTTGGGTAGGCCCCGGGAGTTGGTGATGGACAGGGACCCCTGGCATGCTGTGGTTCATGGGATTGCAAAGAGTCAGACGTGACTGAGCAACTGAACTGAACTGAACTGAATTAGCATAACTCCTTTTTATTTCTATTTAAATCTCAGTGTCAGGAGATCACCAGGAATACACTGTAACAAAAAATTTAGCTTTCTTGCCTTGCTTATAAAAATGAGAAAAGCATTACCACCACTATGGATTATCTCAAAGAGTAGTAATTAACATTTGTAAAGGCTTCAGTGACTGGAGTTAGTCATATGATGGTCTTGGCAGGGATTGGTCAAAATGTGTAAACTAAGCAGTTATTGGAAAATTTAGTAGTTTTCTACTTAAAACACACAAGTCCAAGTGGAATTAGAGTTTGGTTTGATCTTATGTTGGAATATATCAATCTGAATGAGTGAGTGTTCAGTCAAGTGTATCATGATTTTGTCTGGCACAGTTTATCATTTTAATGTGTAATTGAGCAACAATCTATTTGTAAAAATTTGATTTCGATCTCAGTACTGCTTCAATGACCAAAACCAGTATGATTATTTTTCAGCACCCCTCTTCTTCCCATTAAATTTCATCTTAAAGTAAAGGATTATACTATATCTTTTATGGACATGGATAATTTTAATCTGAACCATACTACTCATCAGAATATTGTTCAAAGAATATTATCTGTTACTAAACAAAAATAGCTTTTCAGATTTCTTTGCTGCAGGTTGATGTGAAAAGGGTTGTCCTATAGCATGTAAGTCTCTGATAGTCACATTTTGACAAATTCAACAAATAACAAATTAACTTCAGAATTTTTTTTTTTTAGTTTGAAACATGTTCCATATATCATTTAATTTATTTGGATATTCTTACATAACCAGGAGTTACAATGCCCTAGTTTGGATATGCATGCTTCAAATCTTTAATGTCTGAGAAAAGGACCCAATTGTCAAGGATAAGAGAATATCAGGAGCATATCTTGGCTAAAGAACGTGCGCAATTACTAACAATCAGACCTTGCACTAGCTGTGAGGAAAGACAAGAGAATGAAGAAAAAAGAAATGAAAAGAAGAGTATGACAACCAGTCGTATCCATTATCTACGTGCTTTTATTTCTGTGATCCAATCATCTTGGGCAGAAAAAACCATATCACTGTATGCATTAAAATACGTTATTTTTTAAATTAAAAATCTATGGAATGTATAGAACAGTCTTTTGGACTCTGTGGGAGAGGGAGAGGGTAGGATGATTTGGGAGAATGGCATTGAAACATGTATAATATCATATACGAAATGAGTCGCCAGCCCAGGATCAATGCATGATACTGGATGCTTGGGGCTGGTGCACTGGGATGACCCAGAGGGATGGTACGGAGAGGGAGGAGGGAGTGGGGTTCAGGATGGGGAACACGTGTATACCTGTGGAGGATACATGTTGATGTATGGCAAAACCAATACAATATTGTAAAGTAATTAACCTCCAATAAAATAAATAAATTTATAAAAAAAATCTATGGTAATATTAACTTTCTAACAAAAAAGTTAACATCTTAATCAATAATATCTGTGTAAATTTTTATTTAATCCAATTAAATATGCCTCTATTTCAAGTATGTTGCCAGTATTATAAGTCAGTCATTAGTAATGCTATACATGTACATAATTAGTTGCGATAAAATCCCAAAAGTAGAACCTGAGAATCTTAGGAAGATGTATTTGACAGCATTTAATAAATAATCACAAAAGTGATATTCAGAAAGGTTATTCCAATTTACACTCCCACCAGCGATATTTACACAAACTCTCACAAACTGCAAGTGTTGTTAATTAATCTTTGCCGATATGTTAGGAGAAATTATTTGTTTTCATTTTAATTTCATTGTATAGTTAATTTTTAGGAGACTGAAGTTATATTATCATTTTAAATTCATATTAGCAGCATATAGAGTTTTATATTCTGGATTCTATTTCATATAATTTTGTTATGAGAATTTTAGCATTGTGTTGATTTTCAAAAACTGTACAATGTCAATAATATTCATTTGGAGAGGAGTTATTTTNGAGGCTAATTGCTTTACAATATTGTATTGGTTTTGCCATACATCAACATGAATCTGCTACGAGTGTACACATGTTCCCCAACCTGAAGCCCTTTCCCTCCTCCCTCCCCATACCATCCCTCTGGGTCATCCCAATGCACCAGCCCCAAGCATCCTGTATCCTATATCGAACCTGGACTGGTCATTCATTTCTTATATTCTTTTTCTTATGGTGAAAAAGGTTACTAAGCAGTAAATAGAATTATATGCTGCATATGTATATGGAAATAAAATTGTAGAATAACTAAATAGAAATATTATACATGTTTCAATGCCATTCTCCCAAATCATCCCACCCTGTCCCTCTCCCACAGAGTCCAAAAGACTGCTCTATACATCTGTGTCTCTTTTGCTATCCCGCATACAGGGTTATTGTTACCATCTTTCTAAATTCCGTATATATGTGTTAGTATACTGTGTTGGTGTTTTTCTTTATGGTTTACGTCACTCTGTATAACAGGCTCCAGTTTCTGTTGTTGAAGAAGCCACTCAATCTGTATTATAGTGATATGGCATCAAAAGCAGTCTTATACAAAATGTCTTACTTTTTTTTTAATTGTCTTACATTATATTATCTATAGTCATATAAGTGCTAAGTTCAACAGCTCCTTACTTTTCCTTTTCATCAGTATTAATTCCTGCAAAGATTAATTCACCATTCCTTTCTTGGTGCAATTTTATAAAGACAACATTTTAATGTATTATACCTTTAAACTTATTTTGTATAAACTTAAAAAGTATCTTTCTCATCTTGTGGACAGAGCCAGAAAAGGGGGAAATATAATAATCTCTTTATTTTTTCAGAAGACTGAAAAAATTTGCTCAGAAGTTTTAGAGTAGTTATTAAAAATAAATGATTTTTTTTTTTACTTAGTTCTACTATTATTAAGCAACAAGCTTTATTTTCATATCCTTTTCATTTTTTGAGACTTACCTTATGGCCCATAAACCAGTGAATACATCTCACGTGTGTATGTAGAATATGGTTCTTTGTGTTTGGGTGCAATATTGTATACATGTTTATGAGGCTAAGTTCTTTCATTGCTTATTCAGATATTTCACATGCTTTCTAATGTTGTTGTTTGTTTTCTAATGTTGTTGCTTGCTTGTTTTATTAGCGATAGATGCACATAAAATCCCCCACTGTATTCTTTATGTTGCACATTGATTTATTTTTCTGGGGCTTCCCCATTGGCAAATGTAGGAGACCCAAGAGATGTGAGTTCAATCCTGGATCAGGAAAATACCCTGGAGAAGGAAATGTCAACCCAGTCCAGTATTCTTGCCTGGAAAATCACATGAACAGAGAACCCTGGTAGGCTACAGTCCCATGGGGTCACGAAGAATTGGACATAACTGAGCAACTGAGCAACAAATTGATTCCTTTTGCTAGTTCCCATATATTTTGCTTCAGTATTTATGTCTATATTATTATGTACATATACATTTAGAATTGTTAAATCTTCTTGGTTGACAGAATGCTTTATCAATTTGAAATATCCCTTAAACTTTAATAATAATCTATGTGTTGTGGTCTACATTCTATATTGCAGTGACAACTTCTTTCCCTAGGTTTGTAAGTGATTTATGAATCACTGTGTGTGTGTTAGTCGCTCAGTCATGTCCAACCCCATGGATTGTAGCCCACCAGACTCCTCTGTCCATGGAATTCTCCAGACCAGAATACCGGACTGGGTAGCCTTTCCCTTCTCAAGGGGATCTGCCCAACCCAGGGACTGAACCCATGTCTCCCTCATTGCAGGTAGATTCTTTACAGCTGAGCCACCAGGGAAACCCTATAAAAATATATTAGATTAAACATTTATAAGGGTATCATAAAATCTGTATAAAATAATTTACCTTTGGCATCTATTAGTTCATGGAAAATCCTGTTTTAATTTTCACGCTTATCAATTTCCTCCTTTCATATCACTATTATTTTGTATTTATTGACATAGAACATATACACATGTTAACATATACATGTTAAGTGTCCCTTTCATGGATCACAGCCTTTTCATGACCAAGGGGCTTGTGTAATTCAATGAAGCTATGAGCCATGCCATGCAGAGTCACCCAAGATGGACAGGTCATAGAGAAAAAATCTGACAAAATGTAGTCCACTGGAGAAGGAAATGGCAACCCACTCCTGTATTCTTGCTGCAGGAACTTCATAAACAGTATGAAAAGGTAAAAAGATACACCACCATAAGATGAACCCCCTGGTCAGAAGGATCCAGTGCTTCTGATCCGGGGTACTGGAGAAGAGTGGAGGGTAATTACTAATAGCTCCAGAAAGAATGAAGTGGCTGGGCCAAAGTGAAAAAGACACTCAGTTGTGGATGTCTCTGCTGGTAAAAGTAAAGTCCAGTGCTGTAAAGATTACTATAACATCAGTTTAGTGCAGTCGCTCAGTCTTGTCCAACTTTTTGCGACCCCATGGATCACAGGGCTCTCCGTCCATCACAAACTCCAGGAGTTCACCCAAACTCATGTGCATCGATTTGGTGATGCCACCCAGCCATCTCATGCTCTGTCGTCCCCTTCTCCTCCTGCCACCAATCCCTCCCAGCAACAGAGTCTTTTCCAATGAGTCAACTCTTTGCATGAGGTGGCCAAAGTATTGGAGTTTCATCTTTAGCATCACTCTTTCCAATGAACACACAGGACTGGTCTCTTTAGATGGACTGGTTGGATCTCCTTGCAGTCCAAGGGACTCGTAAGAGTCTTCTCCAGCACCACAGTTCAAAAACATCAATTCTTTGGTGCTCAGCTTTCTTCACAGTCCAACTCTCACATCCGTACATGACCACTGGAAAAACCATGGCCTTGACAAGACGGACCTTTGCTGGCAAAGTAATATCTCTGCTTTTTAATATGCTATCTAGATAAAGGACAGAAATGGTATGGACCTAACAGAAGCAGAAGATATTAAGAAGAGATGGCAAAAATACAAAGAAGAACTGTACAAAAAAGATCTTCATGACCCAGATAATCACGATGGTGTGATCACTCATCTAGAGCCAGACATCCTGGAATGTGAAGTCAAGTGGGCCTTAGAAAGCATCTCTATGAACAAAGCTAGTGGAGGTGATGGAATTCCAATGGAGCAATTTCAAATCCTGAAAGATGATGCTGTGAAAGTGCTGCACACAATATGCCAGCAAATTTGGAAAACTCAGCAGTGGCAACAGGGCTGGAAAAGGTCAGTTTTCATTCCAATTCCAAAGAAAGGTAATGCCAAAGAATGCTCAAACTACCACACAATTGCACTCATCTCACATGCTAGTAAAGAAATGCTCAAAATTCTCCAAGCCAGGCTTCAGCAATACATGAACCGTGAACTTCCTGATATTCAGGCTGGTTTTAGAAAAGGCAGAAGAACCAGAGATCAAATTGCCAGAATCTGCTGGATCATGGATAAAGCAAGAGAGTTCCAGAAAAATATCTATTTCTGCTTTATTGACTATGCCAAAGCCTTTGACTGGGTGGATCACCATAAACTGTGGAAAATTCTGAAAGAGATGGGAATACCAGACCACCTGACCTGCCTCTTGAGAAATCTGTATGCAGGTCAGGAAGCAACAGTTAGAACTGGACATGGAGCAACAGACTGGTTCCAAATAAGAAAAGGAGTACGTCAAGGCTGTATATTGTCACCCTGCTTATTTAACTTAAATGCAGAGTACATCATGAGAAACGCTGGACTGGGAGAAACACAAGCTGGAAGCAAGATTGCCAGGAGAAATATCAATAACCTCAGATATGCAGATGACACCACCCTTATAGCAGAAAGTGAAGAGGAACTCAAAAGCCTCTTGATGAAAGTGAAAGAACAGCTATTTGTAAGGCCTCCCCAGACAGCCATTTTGCTGTTTTGCATTTCTTTTCCATGGGAATGTTCTTGATCCCTGTCTCCTGTACAATGTCATGAACCTCAGTCCATAGTTCATCAGGCACTCTATCTATCTGATTTGTCCCGTAAATCTATTTCTCACTTCCACTGTATAGTCATAAGAGATTTGATTTAGGGCATACCTAAAGCTGAAACTCCAGTACTTTGGCCACCTCATGCGAAGAGATGACTCATTGGAAAAAACTTTGATGCTGGGAGGGATTGGTGGCAGGAGGAGAAGAGGACAACAGAGGATGAGATGGCTGGATGGCATCACTGACTCGATGGACGTGAATCTGAGTGAACTGCGGGAGTAGGTGACGGACAGCGAGGCCTGGCATGCTGTGATTCTTGGGGTCACAAGGAGTCAGACACGACTGAGAGACTGAACTAAACTGAACTGAATGGTCTAGTGGTTTTCCCTTCTTTCTTCAAATTAATTCTGAATTTGGCAATAGAGCTCATGATCTGAGCCAGAGTCAGCTCCCACTCTTGCTTTTGTTGACTATATACAGCTTCTCCGTCTTTTGCTGCAAAGAATATAATCAGTCTGATTTTGGTGTTGACCATCTGGTGATGTCCATGTGTAGAGTCTTCTCAAGTATATGCATATTTTCCTGGTTTCTATGATGTCTGAATATTTTGGTTACTGATTCCTAAAGAACAGGATGCATAGTTGTTTAGCTTGGAATTGGGTGATTCATAGAAAAATGAGACTTAAACTTGAGATCAGATTGAAATAGAAAATTCTATAAAAAATACGTATGAACAAAAATAATCTTGTTAATATGATGAGGTCAACTACATGCCTAAGAAAAAATTATGGTTTAGAATATTTACCTAATAAAAGACAGAAAAAAGCTGAACTGTGGGTTTAGCTTAGCAGTTCTAATATGTTTGCTTTTTCAAGAAATGCTGACATCTAATCAGAAACTTTGAAAATTATTATGTTCGGCAAAAATATGTTTACATAATATATAGTCTTATTTTTTATAACTAAAATTTTTGCATGAAACTTATCATTGTATCTGTATCTTTAATCTTTTGGTCAATCATAAAATAAATTTCACAGCAAGGAATTATGTCAAAGTCACTTTTCATTTTGTATTGGTTGAGAAATAAAGATTTAAATGTTTCTCAGGAAACCAAGTTTCTTATTTTAAGTTGATTTTTTTTTTCTGAATCGTTCTATAGTGCATTCTATGACAGTAGAATTAGTTTTCAATTCCTAAGGAAATATCTTAAATAAAGAAGTGTAGAATATTCATTGGAAGGACTTTTGCTAAAGTGAAGCTCCAATATTTTGACCACCTGAAGTAAAGAGCAGATTCACTGGAAGACACCCTGATGCTGGGGAAAGATTGAGGGCAATAGGAGAAGGGGATGACAGAGGATAAGATGGTTGGATGGCATCACTGACTCAATGGACATGAGTTTGAGTAAACTCAGGAAGATAGTGAAGAACAGGGAAGCCTGCTGCTGCTGCTGCTGCTAAGTTACTTCAGTCATGCCCAACTCTGTGTAACCCCATAGATGGCAGCCCACCAGGCTGCCCCATCCCTGGGATTCTGCAGGCAAGAACACTGGAGTGGGTTGCCATTTCCTAGCATGCTGCAATTCACTGCGTCCCGGAGAGTTGGACACAACTTGGCAACTGAACAATAGAGTTAATTGCTTCTCTGTGGAGTGGGGAGGGATTGGCCTTATCTTTCAAACAATTGTATGGCCTATAGGAAGTAAATCAAATTTTCAAAATAAATACCTCTAATCAAAACATTTCTAAAAGTACTCTACTAGAAAAAAAAATTTTATCAAATTATTCTTACTTCATGTTATATATTTTTAAAAAGTTTAAGACCTTCCAAAATAAGGTAGTTATTATTATAGTCATAATCCTTTTGTAATCAGTTAAGGTTGCATGAACATAGGGTTCATTCCCTCCTAGATCTCATACTTTAGGATCTAGTTAGTGAAATAAAATTATAATGGATTTGTATTTTCTCAGGCATGTCCCAGTCTAGATTTTTTATTCCGGCCCAGATGGCTTCTGCCTTTTCAAAAATTGGCTTTTATTTTTCTAACTAGAACACTGGTTGGCACATTTGAAATGTTCAATTAATATTTGATAAATTAATGAATTAGTAAATGAGTGAATGAGTACTATTGTCTATAACATCTCATTAAGTTTTAAAATGCTGAAACCTATAGAACTATTGCCAAGCAAGAGCCTTTTATTATCTAATCTTAAAATCCTGTGGTCTTATTTTGTTTTTGTTTCATCCTTATAAATTTTTTACCCATAGTTATCTTTAGACCCTGGGATTTATATCTTACATGACTTATATGTAACTCTACTTGTGAAATAGATAATAATGTACCTATGACAAATTACTTTTTTCTTGACTTTTTGTTAACAGCAATGTCATGCTTGAAAAGGAATTTAAAAATTGCCCAACTCAATCCTATTATATTTCTGTGATTTTTGTGATCTGAGCTATCTAATGTTTGAAGCTCTGTATTTTTTCTATTTAAGTATGCATTTCAGTGTCCAATGTTCTTTTGACACAAAGCTGCTGGTTAATACACAAATGTTAATATAATAGATTTAATAATTTGAATATTACATACTTAAATTCTGATGCTGGGAGAGATTTGGGGCAGGAGGAGAAGGGGACGGCAGAGGATGAGGTGGCTGGATGGCATCACCGATTCAATAGACGTGACTTTGAGTGAACTCCGGGAGTTGGTGATGGGCAGGGAGGCCGAGCATGCTGCGATTCATTGGGTCGCAAAGAGTCGGACACGACTGAGCAACTGAACTGAACTGAAGCATCAATCAATCTTGTGTGATTTATGAACTTTTCAATCTAGAATTCAGTAAGTTCTCTTCAAAGAATGCAATAGCATAGTTTGCACACATGCAGAGGACAAAGTACAATGACCCTTACTCCTATATTATAATCTTGCCCCTGTATTTTAATAAGTAAAAAACACTTTCTCCTTATATCAAAAAATCAATATCCATTTCAAAGTTTCAGTTTCTGTATACTCTGAATTCCTGTTTAGAATAAAAACCTGTTAGTCGCTCTTCGTGATTTCATGGATTGTAGCCCACCAGGCTCTTCTACCCATGGAATTCTCCAGGCAGGAATTCTGGAATGTGTTGCCATTCCCTTCTCCAGAGGATCTTTCTGACCTAGGGATCGAACAGGTCTCCTGCACTGCAGGCAAGCTATTTACCATCTGAGCCACCACGGAAGTCCTAGTTAGCATACTTTTCTATAATCTGAGTGTGTTCTACACCCTTAGGGTTACAGTACCTGGGCAATTTCAGATTTCAAACTGAGCAGCTAGTATCATTGTTATTACTTGCCCTTCTGTGATATAGTCACCCATTAGAAAGAACAGTATATTTTTATATGCATTCCAACATTTTAAGGCTTTGTTGATCATTTAAATGCTCATTCATTTTCTTAGTCAAAGGAATTTTATGATAAACAACATAATTTTACTGCTACTGGTTCAATTAATTATCTATCATACCATTTGATAAAAATATGTGTTTTACTTTATGTGTGTTATTCTCTTTTTCTTTCCCAAACTAAGTAGCAGTGAATTTTATTTTCTTTTGGATAGAGATATATAAAACCAATCTGCCAGATTTGTTAAACACTGAAACTGATTCAGTTCAGTTGAGTCACTCAATCGTGTCCAACTCTGTAACCCCATGGACTGCAGCCCGTCAGGCCTCCTTGTCCGTCACCAACACCCAGAGTTTACTCAAACTCATGTCCATTGAATTAGTGATGCCATCCAACCATCTCATCCTCTGTCATCCCCTTCTCCTCACACCTTCAATCTTTCCCAGCATCAGGGTTTTTTCAAATGAGTCAGTTCTTCACAACAGGTGGTCAAACTTTTGGAGTTTCAGCTTTATCATCAGTCCTTCCAGGGAATATTCAGGACTGATTTCCTTTAGGATGGACTGGTTGGATATCCTTGTAGTCCAAGGGACTCTCAAGAGTTTTCTCCCACACCACAGTTCAAAAGTATCAATTCTTCAGTGCTCAGCTTTCTTCACAGTCCAACTCTCACATCCATACATGACTATTGGAAAAACCATAGCCTTGACTAGACAGACCTTTGTTGGTAAAGTAATGTCTCTGCTTTTTATTAGGCTGTGTAGGTTGGTCATAACTTTTCTTCCAAAGAGTAAGCATCTTTTAATTTCATGGCTGCAGTCATCATCTGCAATGATTTTGGAGCCCCAAAAAGTAAAATCTGTCACTGTTCCCCATCTACTTGCCACGAAGTGATGGGACCAGATGCCATGATCTTAGTTTTCTGAATGTTGAGCTTTAAGCCAAATTTTTCACTCTCCTATTTCACTTTCATCAAGAGGTTCTTTAGTTCTTTTTTGCTTTCTGCCATAAGGATGGTGTCATCTGCATATCTGAGATTATTGATATTTCTCCTGCAGTCTTGATTCCAACTTATGCTTCATCTAGTTCAGCATTTCTCATGATGTACTATGCATATAAGTTAAATAATCAGGGTGACAATATGCATCCTTCATGCACTCCTTTCCCTATTTTGGAAACAGTCTGTTGTTCCATGTCCAGTTCTGTTGCTTCTTGACCTGCATACAGATTTCTCAGCAGGCAAGTCAGGTGGTCTGATATTCCCATCTCTTGAAGAATTTTCCACAGTTTGTTGTGATCCACACAGTCAAAGGCTTTGGCATAGTCAATAAAGCAGAAATCGATGTTTTTCTGGAACTTTCACTTTTTCATTGATCCAACAGATGTTGACAATTTGATCTCTAGTTCCTCTGCCTTTTCTAAATCCAGCTTGGAATCTGGAAGTTTACGGTTCACATACTGTTGAATCCTGGCTTGAGGAATATTGAGCATTACTTTATTAGTGTGTGAGATGAGTGCAATTGTGCCGTAGTTTGAGCATTCTTTGGCATTGCCTTCCTTTGGGATTGGAATGAAAACTGACCTTTTCCAGTCCTGTAGCCACTGCTGAGTTTTCCAAATTTGCTGGCATACTGACTGCAGCCGAAGCTGATTAGTGATTGTTAAAAAATCCTTTATGCTTGCTATAATTTAAGTAAATCTTCTTGTAGCTTACATGGTACATGTGGATGGATTTTATATAGAAATTAGTAAGATCAAAGACTGTTCCTCCCAGTTCAAGAATTTAACAGTTATTTTTATTTATCCCTTATTAATCTGCATAATGCTTAATCTACTTCCTTGAGAAGCATGAGGATAGAATTCACATGAGAAATATTAAATACATGATGTTTATTTTTTAATTGACATTAACTAACTAAATATCTAAATATTAATAGCAATAACTGATGTAACTATAATCCATCTTACATATGTTATATATATACACCCCACGTACATCTGTCTCTTATACACATCTGGTCACAAGGAGTCAGACACGACTGAGAGACTGAACTAAACTGAACTGAATGGTCTAGTGGTTTTCCCTTCTTTCTTCAAATTAATTCTGAATTTGGCAATAGAGCTCATGATCTGAGCCAGAGTCAGCTCCCACTCTTGCTTTTGTTGACTATATACAGCTTCTCCGTCTTTTGCTGCAAAGAATATAATCAGTCTGATTTTGGTGTTGACCATCTGGACGATCGAGGATGAGATGGCTGGATGGCATCACTGACTCAATGGGCGCATGTCTGAGTGAACTCCGGGAGTTGGTGATGGACAGGGAGGCCTGGCGTGCTGTGATTCATGGGGTCGCAAAGAGTCGGACACAACTGAGTGACTGAACTGAACTAAACTGAACTGAGGTTGGTCATAGCTTTCTTTCCAAGGAGTAAGCATCTTCTCATTTCATGGCTGCAGTCACCCTCTGCAGTGATTTTGGAGCCCCCAAAAAAGTCTGACACTGTTTCCACTGTGTCCCCATCTATTTCCCATGAAGTGATGGGACCGGATGCCATGATCTTAGTTTTCTAAATCTGAGCTGTAAGCCAACTTTTTCACTCTCCTCTTTCACTTTCATCAAGGGGTTTTTTAGTTCCTCTTCACTTTCTGCCGTAAGGGTGGTGTCATCTGCGTATCTGAATTTATTGATATTTTTCCCAATGATCTTGATTCCAGCTTATGCTTCTTCCAGCCCAGCGTTTCTCATGATGTACTCTGCATATAATTTAAATAGGCAGGGTGACAATATATAGCCTTGATGCACTCCTTTTCCTATTTGGAACCAGTCTGTTGTCCATGTCCAGTTCTGACTGTTGCTTCCTGACCTGCATATAGGTTTCTCAAGAGGCAGGTCAGGGGGTCTGGTATTGCCATCTCTTTTAGAAGTTTCCAGTTTATTGTGATCCACACAGTCAAAGGCTTTGGCATAGTCAACGAAGCAGAAATAAATGTTTTTCTGAAACTTGCTTTTTCCATGATCCAGCAGATGTTGGCAATTTGATCTCTGGTTCTTCTGCCTTTTCTAAAACCAGCTTGAACATCTGGAATTTGACAGTTTACATATTGCTGAAGCCTGTCTTGGAGAATTTTGAGCATTGTTTTACTAGCTTGTGAGATGAGCGCAAGTGTGCGGTAGTTTGAGCATTCTTTGAGACTGGAGTGGAAACTCACCTTTTCCAGTCCTGTGGCCACTGTTGAGTTTTCCAAATTTGCTGGCATGTTGAGTGCAGCACTTTCACAGCATCATCTTTCAGGATTTGAAATAGCTTATCTGCAATTCCATCACTTCCACTAGCTTTGTTTGTAGTGATGCTTTCTAAGGCCCACTTGACTTCATATTCCAGGATGTCTGACCTTAGGTGAGTGATCACACCATCATGATTATCTGGGTTGGGAAGCTCTTTTTTGTACAGTTCTTCTTTGTATTCTTGCCACCTCTTCTTAATATCTTCTGCTTCTGTTAGGTCCATACCATTTCTCCTTTATCAAGCCCATCTTTGCATGAAATGTTCCCTTGGTGTCTCTAATTTTTTTTGAAAAGATCTCTAGTCTTTCCCATTCTGTTGTTTTCCTCTATTTCTTTGCATTGATCGCTGAGGAAGGCTTTCTTATCTCTCCTTGCTATTCTTTTGAACTCTGCATTCAGATGCTTATATCTTGCCTTTTCTCCTTTGCTTTTCGCTTCTCTTCACAGCTATTTTTAAGGGCTCCTCAGACAGCAATTGTGCTTTTTTGCATGTCAAATCCCTTATGATTATACAATTATACAACGGAGGTGACAAATATATTCAAGGGATTAGATATGGTAGACAGAGTGTCTGAAGAACAATGGACTCAGGTTCACTACCTTGTGTAGGAGGCGGAGACCAAAACCACCCCAAAGAAAAGGAAATGCAAGAAAGTAAAGTGAAGTCATTGCAAATAGCTGAAAAAAGAGGAGAAGCAAAAAGCAAGGGAGAAAGGGAAATATATACTCAACTGAATGCAGAGTTCCAGAGTGTAACCAGGAGAGATAAAAAGGCCTTCTTAAATGAACAGTGCAAAGAAATAAGGGAAAACAATAGATTGAGAAAGACTAGAGAGCTCTTCAAGAAAATTAGAGATATGAATGAACATTTCATTCAAGGATGGGCAAGATAAATAACAGAAACTATAAGAGCCTAACAGAAGCAGATGAGATTAAGAACAGGTGGCAAGAATACACAGAAGAACTGTACAATATAGTTTTTAATGACCCAGATAGCCACAATGGTCTCACTCAACTAGAGCCAGGCATTCTGGAATGTGAAGTCAAGTGGACCTTAGGAAGTATTACTATGGGTAAAGCTGATGGAGGTGATGGATTCCCAGCTGAGCTACTTAAAGCTCGTGGTGTTAAAAATGTCAGCAAATTTGGAAAACTCAGCAGTGGCCACATGACTGGAAAAGATAAGTTTTCAATCTGATCCCAAAGAAGGGCAATGCCAAACAATGTTCAAACAACTGTACATTTGTTCTCATTTCACATACTAGCAAGATTCTGCTCAGAATTCTTCAAGCTAGACTTCAGCAGTGTGTAATCAGAGGATTTCCATGTGTACAAGGGATCAAAAAGAGTTGGACATGACTGGTTACTGAACAACAACAGCTGCTAGTGTCTCCCCAGGCTGTAATCTAGGTATCCGTCAGGAATGGTGTATCATTTGAGCTCCTGCATCCTCATCCAAGCTCAGATGGTTGTTGTAGCATTAATTTCTGTAAGTCTGTAGAACAGTGTTGTCTGATTCCTCAAGAACATTAGGAGAGAAAGTCTCTGAACCTGTAGGACTGCAATCCCTCTTTTAAGTTTTCACTTGATTAAATTAAACCCATTCAGGATAATCTCTCTACTTAGTAGCAAGTTGAAGTCAACTCTGTTGACACAAATTACTTCTGAAGAATCCTGTTACCTTTTCCTGTCTCTGTTTACTAGAAGAAAGTCATAGTATCTATCCACATTCAAGCAAGGGAATTGTAAAATGGCATGACCTAAATACAGGCTTCCCAGATGGCGCTAGGAGAAGGAAATGGCAACCCATTCCAGTGCTCTTGCCTAGAGAATTCCCTGGACAGAGGAGCCTGGTGGGCTGCTGTCCACGGCGTCGCAGAGTCAGACACCACTGAAGCGACTTAGCAGCAGCAGCAGCAGATGGCGCTAGTTGTAAAGAACCCAAATGCTAATTCAGGAGTTGTAAGAGATGTGGGTTTGATGCTTAGTTGGGAAGATCCGCTGAAGTAACCGCTGAAGTAGGGCATGGCAGCCCACTCCAGTATTCTTGCCTGGAGAATCCCATGGACAGAGGAGCCTGACAGACTACAGTCCATAGGCTCGCAGAGTTGGACACGACTGAAACGACTAAGCACACATGCACATAGATATTCAGATTTGGTTAAATTCAACCTACTTTGTTTCCACCAGCTTACCTTGTGGCATAGTAGTAAAGAACCTGCCTGCCAATGCAGGAAATGCAAGTTTGATCCCTGGGTCAGGATGATCCTCTGGAGAAGGAAATGGCAACCTATTTCAATATTCTTGCCTGAGAAATCCTATGGATAGAGGAGTCTGGCAGCCTATAGGCCATGAGGTCCCAAAAGAGTGAAATGTGATGTAGTTAGACTAAACAACAACTTTGTTTCCATTCTTTTTCAAGTCTAGACCAAACTGGTATTTGATGCAACTTTCCTCTCTTCATCACAGGATTATTCTGCAATGCACATGTCACCTCCCTTTACTTTCATAGTTTTTTATGTCCTAGGTGGGGCCCCAACACTTAGTGCCAAATTGCTGAATATTTTGAGGAACATATGAGACCTCCTTTCTTTATAGTTTTCTGGACCAAACTTGACCTTTTTACTCTTGATAGCTTCTGTCATCATGCTTATATGCTTCTCCACAGAACAATTGCTATTAAATGTGGTCCCTAAAGCTAGTTTTAGTTCAGCATTCCACATTGTTCACCTTCAGTTCAGTTCAGTCGCTCAGTTGTGTCCACTTCTTTCCGACCCCATGAACTGCAGCATGCCAGGCTTCCCTGTCCACCACCAACTCCCAGAGCTTGCTCAAACTCATGTCAGTCAAGTTGGTGATGCCATCCAACCATGGCATGGTTGCCGCTTCTCCTTCTGCCTTCAATCTTTCCCAGCATCAGGATCCTTTCCAATGAGTCAGTTCTTTGCATCAGGTGGCCAAAGTATTGGAGCTTCAGCTTCAGTATCAGTCCTTCCAATGAATATTCAAGACTGGTTTCCTTTAGGATTGACTGGTTGGATCCCCTTGATGTCCAAGGGACTCTCAAGAATCTTCTCCAACACCACAATTCAAAAGCATGAATTCTTCGGCACTCAGCTTTCTTTATGGTCCAACACTCACATCCATACAAAACCACTGGGACAAAACATAGCTTTGATTAGATATCAGCAAAGTAATGCCTCTGTTTTTTAATAGGCTGTGTAGGTTGGCTTTGCTGATAGCTCAGTTGGTAAATAATCCGCCTGCAATGCAGGAGGCCGTGGTTCAATTTGTGACTCGGGATGATCTGCTGGAGATGGGATAGGCTACCCACTCCAGTATTCTGGCCTAGGGAATTCCATGGACTGTATAGTCCATGGGGTCGCAAAGAGTTGCACAGGACTGAGCAACTTTCACTTTCACTTTCTGGGTTAGTCATAGCTTTTCTTCCAAGGAGAAAGTGTCTTTTAAATTCATGGCTGCAGTTACCAACTTCAGCAGTTTTGGAACCCCAAAAAATAAAGCCTCTCCCTGTTTCCATTGTTACCCCATCTATTTACCATGAAGTGATGGGACCAGATGACATTATCTTCATTTTTTTAATGTTGAGTTTTAAGCCAACTTTTTCACTCTCCTCTTTCACTTTCATCAAGAGGCTTTTTAGTTCCTCTTCACTTTCTGCCATAAGGGTGGTATCATCTGCATATCTGAGAGTATTGATATTTCTTCTGGCAATCTTGATTCCAGTTTATGCTTCATCCAGCCTTACATTTCACATGATGTATTCTGCATGTATGTTAAATAAGCAGGGTGACAATATGCATCCTTATCATACTCCTTTCCCAATTTGGAACGAGTCCTTTGTTCCATGTCCAGTTCTAAACGATGCTTCTTGACCTCTGTACAGATTTCTCAAGAGGCAGGTAAGGTGGTCTGGTATTCCCACCTCTTCAAGAATTTTCCACAATTTATTGTGATCCACACAATCAAAGGCTTTGGTGTAGTCAATAAAGCAGAAGTCGATGTTTCTCTGCAACTCTTTCGCTTTTTCTATGACCCAACAGGTGTCGGCAATTTGAGATCTGGTTCATCTGCCTTTTTTAAATCCAGAATATCTGGAAATTCTCAGTTCATGTATTGTTGAAGCTTTGCTTGGAGAATTTTGAACATTACTTTGCTAGTGTGTGAGATGAGTACAATTTTGCAGTAGTTTGAACATTTTTTGGCATTGCCTTTCTTTGGAATTGGAATGAAAACTGATCCTTTCCAGTCCTGTGGTCACTGCTGAGATGTCCACCTTACCAACAGAAAATTCACACAGTGTTAACAGATGCCAGTTCAGCCCAGCACACCGCACTTTTGCCTTTTCTCTTTAACCTGTCAATTCTCCAGAGTTTGCTGGAGTTCTCATAGTGCCATAAGTTTATATCAGGGAGTCTGTTGCCCAGTTTAGTACTCACAGGGTAGGGGGATTTCTGTCTAATTGCAGTTGATCTAGTTTTTGTGTGTGACTCTCTTTGAACTCTACCATGATGAGCAAGCAAGAGACATACTTCTAGGCATAAATCCAGCAATCTCCTGCCCAAAATTTCTGTACAGATAGAAAAGAAGGAATGTCATGAAAATACAATGTCAATCAAAATCAAATGCTAAATGACTATGATTCATTTTAATGAACATTGAGGGAAGCTCTTGGGATTCAGTGGATTTTTTTTTTTTTTAACATGGACCATGAGTTTTCAGTGTATCTTTAACTGTGGGTTCCAAGCCAATATCAGGACCAGAGCACTTCTTACTCAATTTCCTTTTACAAATACTTATATGAAACCAATCTAAAAGTTGATGCACCTATACTTTGGTCACTTGATGTGAAGAGCTGACTCAATGGAAAAGACCCTGATGCTGGGAAAGATTGAAAGTGGGAAGAAAAGGGGACAACAGAGGATGAGATGTTGGATGGCATCACCAACTTGGTGGACATGAGTAGGCTCCGAGAGTTGCTGATGGACAGGGAAGCCTGGCAGTGCTGCAGTCCATGGGGTAACAAAGAGTTAGACACAGCTGAATGACTGAACTGAATGTAAAAGGTGGATAAATTACACTAGGAAAATATATGCATATTATTTTAAAGAATGTCACATTTCAAAGTGCAAAGTATCATCATAATCTTCTCATATGAACCTTCCTCAATTTTTAGGGTTTCACGTCTTCCTAATCAATGCTTATGTTTAACACTGTAGTCATGACATACCTGTAAATTCATTTTCTACTATATCGAGACCATATTTTAACCTTTGGGTTTGATTTTTAGAAATATCAGTCTTGTGGCTATAGTAGATAAGAATTTCTCTTCAGGCAGTCAATAACTTTCTTGTTCTAATGTAGGATTTGACCTGAGAATTAGCCGTGACCTGATAAATTTCTTTCTCTAATTTGCTTAGTGTTCCTAGAAGCACTCCTTCCCCAACTCCCTATGTTTCCTTCTTCCAGGACCTACTTGATAAATAAAACTTTACTTTCAGTGAGCACTTGTTTACAGGTGTCTAGAAATGATCGTGTAAGTAGTTGCTTTCCCACTGTGACATCAACTTACAATGCCCCTATTAAAGACTTGTCATAGAGGCATTAGCACTGTTAAGCCAAATCAGTGTACCATTTATAATCTAATAGATTTTATTTTGTCTGAAATTATTTCTGGTATCAATAACTTTTTAAGTCAGGGCCAAATCAAGAAAACAGTATGACTTTGTTTCTATGTCTGGTGGTGGGACTGAAGATGAAGAGTGGATAAGAGCACAAATAGGAATTTGTAGGCATCTATTTGCTATCCCTCACACAAAGTGGAAGAAAGATAAGCTAAAAGCTGGTCACAACAATGAATTTCTCTTTTGGCTCATCTAAGCAATGACTTTTAGAGCCTAGAGAATGCTGCTTACTTCTCTCTAACTTGTGTTCAATCCTTTGTCTCTGCCTCTCTCTCTCACCCTTCATCTTTTAAATTTTAAACCAGAAATATGAAGGAAAGGAAATTTCTGAGAGAGTAGTTTCAGATAATCCAAACTGAAATAGTGTAAAAATTTGACAGCTAAACAAAATGTATAAAAATAATGTTTGTAAATATTCAATAATATCCTCATATATTAGGAATTAATCTCACCAGATTATCAGTTCAGTTCAGTTTCTCAGTCATGTCTGACTCATTGCAACCCCATGAATTGCAGTATGCCAGGCCTCCCTGTCCATCACCAACTCCCAGAGTTCACTAAAACTCACATCCATCGAGTCGGTGATGCCATCCAGCCATCTCATCTTCTGCCGTCTCCTTTTCCTCCTGCCCCCAATCCCTCCCAGCAACAGAGTCTTTTCCAATGAGTCAACTCTTCACATGAGGTGGCCAACATACTGGAGTTTCAGCTTTAGCATCATTCCTTACAAAGAGCACCCAGGGCTGATCTCTTTTAGAATGGACTGGTTGGATCTCCCTGCAGTTCAAGGGACTCTCAAGAGTCTTCTCCAACACCACAGTTCAAAAGTATCAATTCTTCGGCGCTCAGCCTTCTTCACAGTCCAAATCTCACATCCATACATGACCATTGGAGAAAACATAGCCTTGACTAGACGGACCTTAGTCGGCAAAATAATGTCTCTGTTTTTGAATATGCTATCTAGGTTGGACATAACTTTTCTTCCAAGGAGTAAGCGTCTTTTAATTTCATGGCTGCAGTCACAATCTGCAGTGATTTTGGAGCCCAAAAAAATAAAGTCTGACACTGTTTTCACTGTTTCCCCATCTATTTCCCATGAAGTGATGGGACCGGATGCCATGATCTTCGTCTTCTGAATGTTGAGCTTTAAGCCAACTTTTTCACTCTCCTCTTTCACTTTCTTCAAGAGGCTTTTTAGCTCCTCCTCACTTTCTGCCATAAGGGTGTTGTCATCTGCATATCTGAGGTTATTGATATTTCTCCCGGCAATCTTGATTCCAGCTTGTGTTTCTTCAAGTTCAGCATTTCTCATGATGCACTCTGCATAGAAGTTAAATAAG
>SJYT01079823.1:260113-297536 GCA_006410635.1 Cephalophus harveyi | reverse complement strand
CCTCTCTTCTTTTCACAGCTATTTGTAAGGCCTCCCCAGACAGCCATTTTGCTTTTTTGCATTTCTTTTCCATGGGGATGGTCTTGATCCCTGTCTCCCGTACAATGTCACTAACCTCATTCCATAGTTCATCAGGCACTCTATCTATCAGATCTAGGCCCTTAAATCTATTCCTCACTTCCACTGTATAATCATAAGGAATTTGATTTAGGTCATACCTGAATGGTCTAGCAGTTTTCCCTACTTTCTTCAATTTGAGTCTGAATTTGGTAATAAGTACTGTGTAGTCCCCTCAAAATTCACTTCCTTAACTGCTGAACTTAACCAACTCTAACTGTACTCAAGTGAAAGGTTAAAATTGATAAAGTAAAAAGTTAGATAGCCCCTAACTAAATAAGGCTGAGCGCCAAAGAATTGGTGCTTTTGAATTATGGTGCTGGAAAAGACTTGAGAGTCCCTTGGACAACAAGGAGATCAAGTCAGTCAATCCTAAAGGAAATCAACCCTGAATATTCATTGGGAGGACTGAAGCTGTAGCTGAAACTCCAATAATTTTGCCACCTGATGCGAAGAAACGACTCATTGGAGAAGGGGGCAACAGAGGATGAGACGGTTGGATGGCATCACTGACTCAATGGACGCGAGTTTGAGTAAACTCGGGGAGATGGTGAAGGACAGAGAAGCCTGGTGTGCTGCAGTCCATGGGGTCGCAAAGAGTTGGACATGACTTAGTGACTGAACAATGAAAACAAAACAACGAGGATTCTTTATAAGCTAGGATTAGTAATACATGTAGAACTTTATTGACCCACTTGCAATTTTTTTTTTCTGGAGACAAGATGTTTCATAGTTCTTTCACTATTAAACATTCCCAACTAAAGCCTAACATTAAAGAGAGAAGAATACACAGACTCGATGTGTACAGCTTGGTGAAATATCACCAACGTGAAATTTCTCATGGAATCATTCAGATGGAAAGCTTTCCCAGTGCTCTGAAGCCCCCTTATTCCCTTCCCAATAGCTCCTCCTTAGGTGAGTTTTACCTATTTTTGAATTTTTTTTTGGCTATACCAGGTGGCTTGTGGGATCTCAGTTCCCTGAGCAGGAACTGAGCCTAGTCCCCCAGCAGTGGCAGTGCAGAGTCTTAGCCACTGGACCACCAGGGAATTCGCTTGAATTTTAGTTGAGTATAATATTTATATTTTTAGTCTCTGTGAGGATTCTTTTGCTCCACACCTTTATGAAATTCATCCAAGTGGTTGCAAGTAGCCATAGTTCTTTCATTTTCACTGCTGAATACTATTTCACTGTATGAATACAGCAAGTCCCCTTTGTAAAAGTGAGTTCTGAGAGGGCATTTGTAAGTCCAATTTGTTCTTAAGTCCACAAAGTTAGCCTAGGTACCCAAGTAACACAATCAGCTATACAGTACTATACTATAATATGTTTATAATGCTTTCACACAAGTAATACATAAAAAACAAACACAAAAAATAAAGGGAACATTTTTAATCTGACAATATCTTGATAAATACAGTAGTATAGTACAACAGCTGGCATATAGGGGCTGGCATCAAGTGAATAGGCAAGAAGAGTTACTGACTGGAGGAGGGAGAGAGGGTGGGAAATGGTAGAGCCAAAGGACTGTCAGCAAAAAGAGATGGAGGGCAAGCTGTAATTTTACTCATGACTGACATTGATGGCACAGTATCTGGTTCCTTGCTGGATTTAGTTCTATCTACCTTCTTGCTTCCGGACATCCTGGGCTTGAAATAAAGATCCTGTACTACAATGCTCTATGCAGTACTGCACAGTAAAGTACACAAAAGCACAACCACTTGTAGAGGATGCCTACACATGACAATGTACACCAGATGCGTGAACTAAATAACTTACATGATTGGACATGCAAATGAATGTTCGCCACTTTGCAAGTTTGCAACTTGAAGGTTTGGATGTAGGAGACACTGTATGTCACACTAAAAAACTAATTCTTCTGTTGTGAACTTTTGAGTTCTTTCCATGTGGGGGAGGTGTTACAAATAACACTACCATAAGCATTTTTGTATGTCTCTTGGTGTAAAATTTCAGTTAAAGCAGATAATTCCAAACAGATTCTTGAAGTGGTTATACTGATGTACAACCTTTCCGGCCTTCTGAGGGTTCCTACCCTAACTTTTTGTCCTGAGTGTTGATATTTGTTGATAAAGTTGGACGCTCATTGGAAGCATAGCTCCTGTTCTAGTGCAGGCTTTATCTCTTCCGCCCACAGTGACTCAACTGTTTTCCTGGACTCTAGTCATTGTGACCTACTCCCTAGCTGCAAGGGTTGACCCTCTATCCGGCACTGTTTTCTGGAGCATGCTGTAAATGGAAACAATCAATAACCTATCTAGGGCACCAGTGTGATGACCTTAGGTGTGAGTAGCCAGTGTAAAATCACCTTTGTATTGTCGTTGATTCAGTGGTCTGAAAAGAGTAACATCAGAGTAAGCCATTCAGAAGGTAGAAGCCTGGACACTGTGTTGTAGTCACAGCACAAATGAATGCTGAGGTCTTCCTAAAGTTTCTGTGGTTATCACAGTGTTTGGATGGACGTTCTAAAGGTGCCAGGGCTTCTGTAATGCACCATTCTAGAAGCTAGTGTTAACTGAATCAACAAAGGTGCCAAAAACTTCTGTCCCGTTTCTTTTCCGTAGGTCATATTCTTTTATGGAAGTTCCTTATAAATCCCAATAATCTTATTTCAGAAATTCTTCTAAACTATACTTACTTTTCACTTTATTAAGAGAAAAGCTGTAAGAGATGGTTATTTACCTTCGATAATCCTGGGTGCCAGGGACAATTCCAGAAGTACACTTGCAAAATGAAAGATTTATTACTTTAGCTCATCTTGGAGAAGTTCAGTGAGAGTGGAGATGGTATGAGGAAGAAAAGAGAATGACGTTCTTTTTGTGAGGTTATATATGTATACACAATTTTTCATCCTGCTACTGTTAAGGAGAAACTGAACAAGCAAGTTAAACATGTAGCCTGAAAGAGAACATCCCCTCCCAGCTTCCTATGTCTTAAAAGGTAAAGAAGAGAAGGTAATATAATCCTTAATAAACAGAAGATAAACAGAGGCTTAATCTCCATTAATCTCCATTGGTATTTCCAGCACCCAAAGTTTCTTTGATCACAAAATCTATTCTCAACCTCTTGCTTGCCTTTTCTAATTACATGAATGGTCAATTATAATTTGCCAATTTCTAACAGAACACCAACATTCTTAATTGGGCTTTCCAAGTGGCGCCAATGGTAAAGTGGCACCAATGCAGGAGACATAAGAGATGTGGGTTTGATCCCTGGCTGGGGAAGATGCCCTGGAGGAGGGCATGGCAACCCACTTTGGTATTTTTGCCTGGAAAATCCTGTGGACAGAGGAGCCTGGTGGGCTCCAGTCCATAGGGTCACAAAGAGTCAGACAAGACTGAAGAGACTTAACATGCATGCATGCACATTCTTACCTACATTTTTTTTGGCACATGGAGTCATATGAAGGATGGTATTACCATCATCAAGTGTCTGGAGATGGTAAAAACAACAACAACAACAAAAAAATCCCCCAGCAACCTAAAAGTGAGGCTTTCATGCTCAAATTTACTGTCTTCTCACCATTTGTTTTCAGAGGCACCATTTGACTTAATTGATCTATATATCTGGCATAACCCTGGCAATTATTTTAAGAAATGATAGAAATCTCCTAGTACATGGGAAAAAAGAGAGAGTGGGGTTAATGAGGAGGAGGAATGGGAGTAACTCTTGCACATTTCACAGGTGTTAAGTGAACACACATGTAACTGAAAGGTTTAAAGAGTGGACCTTCTCATTGTGCAAGAAGAAAGCACTTTCGTGCCTTCCTGAAGCTTCTGCACAGCCTGGAAAACTATGGGCGAATATGGAGACGTCTCCTCAATCATCATCCTGCCTCCTTGAGGCTACCTTTGGCTGCTCTCATGCTGTGGAAAAGAGGGGGGAAAAAAAAAGAGTAGAAAAAAATCTTATTTGACTGGAATAGTATGAGGTGAAACTTATTTACATTTGAATGGTAAAATATATTTGGCATTTGTTTGCTCTTAGTGAAAGTGAGATCATAAAGAAGGCTGAGTGCCGAAAAATTAATGCTTTCAAACTGTGGTGTTGGAAAAGACTCTGGAGAGTCCGTTGGACAGCAAGGAAATCAGACCAGTTAATCTTAAGGTAAATCAACCCCGAATCCTTATTGGAAGGACTGATGCTGAAGCTGAAGCTCTGCTACTTTGGCCACCTGATGTGAAAAGCTGACTCATTGGAAAAGACCCTGGGAAAGATTGAGGGCAGGAGGAAAAGGGGGCAACAGAGGAGGAGATGGTTGGATGGCATCACCGACTCAAAGGACATGAGTTTGAGCGAACTCTGGGAGATGGTGAAGGACAGGGAAGCCTGGTGTGCTGCCATCCATGGGGTCACAAAGAGTTGGACACAACTTGGGGAATGAACAACAAATTGCTCTTGGGGAGTATTTAAAGCTGCCTACTTTTTTTTTTTTTCATGCATAAGATACAACTGTGGATTCTTTGGAGAATCCATCCTCACCTCTTATCACTGAGAATTTCTTACTTGCAATTTTCTTGACTCAGAGAATTCTTCCATTTCTGCTTGGAATGCCCGCTTCAGCAAGCTCTCTTGCTGGGTAAACAGGCTGAACAACAATAATAAGGATTTGCCCAAGTGGTGGGATCTGAAAACAGCCAATGGCATATATATTTTTTTCAACTATTATATTTAACCCTTAAAAAAGATGATAAATGATTAAAAGACACAACTTGGAGTTTTTTTTTTGTTCTTTTTTGTTAATGTAGATTTCCTTTTAGGTTGTCAAAGAAATGCTTTGTAAAATTAATATGTATATCCTTGAAAATTTGATTTACTCTGTTCTCATTTTTCAGATGAGGAAATAAAAATCTAAGTTTACACAGTTATTCTGTAGCAGGATAAAAGAGTCTAGAACTAGGGTTTCCTACATTTTTAGGACACTGTTCTTTCATCTATATCATTGTGCCATTAGGGTGCATAATTAATAAAAGTATTGTTTTATGAGTGATGTCAGTGTTTCTATGCCTGTCGTATCTTAAAATATTGCTGCATAGAGTTAAGAAGGAGACGAAAGTTGCTCTAACTCAATTCTTAAACAGTCTTTTTAAGATAAGCTTATCCAATTGAAGGGAAGGTAAAAGAAATGAGACCACAGTAATTACAACATTTTTAAAAACGTTTCTCTATTCTTAGAATAAAGGCCTTGTTATTGTTTAAATAGTGAGCAAATCATGTGTGTGTGTGTGTGTGTGTGTTTATAGGATGCATATTGTCATTTTGATACATGGCTCTCCTAAGGAATAAGGGTGAAGGCTAAGCAACTGCATAATTAATTTTAGTGTTGTTTCCCAAAGCTATTTAAAATTCACACATGAGTATTGCTCTAATCATCAATTATTAACTATTATGTTCATAGGCCAAATATGAATTGATAGAAATAATTTAGGCTAATCTTTTTCTCATTTTTCACTTTAATATTTCTCCCTATAAGTGTTTTCAATACTTAAATAATCTCTGAATATATCCGATTTCTTTGTAAACCTATAATTTGGGATTCTGTTATTGCTTACTTACTCTGGAAAAACTGCATTCTGAGGCAATAGCTGCAGTTGGATTATGAAATACTCTAATTATGTTGAGCTGAAGCGACTTAGCAGCAGCAGCAGCAGCAGCAGAGTGGAAATGATTCTTTTTCTGAATGTTTTGTAATAGTCACATTAAACAAGATTTTAGTTATTATTATGTGATCCTTCCTAGACTCTGCTTGCGTGCTAAGTCGCTTTAGGCGTGTCTGACTCTTTGCAACCCCATGGACTGTAGCCCACCAGGCTCCTCTGTCCATGGAATTCTCCAGGCATGAACACTGGAGGGGATTTTCCAGACCCGGGGATTGTACCCATATCTCTTATGTCTCCTGCATTGGCAGGAGGGTTCTTTACCACTAGCACCACCTGGGAAGCCCTTTCTAGCCTCTAGCTTAGTCTAAATTTAGAATTACTATTTTTTTTACTATTCCTTTTTCTATAATTAATACTTCTCTCTCTCCATGTATACATATATATATATATACACACATGCACCCACCTATACATATATAAACATACACATTTATATACACATACACATAATATATATTTTATACAGTTTTATTTATAGTTCTCTCTTTATCCAAAGTACCTTATATACAATATATTTGGATTTCTAAGCAACTGTCTGTGTTAAGTATCATCATCAAATACGTATAGACCTTATAGGTCTACCATGAGAAAATCAGCGAGCAGACATTCTATGTTATTCCTAAGGGTCAAACTAAGACCAATAGCTATAAATCCCTGAAAGAAGATTTCAGTACATAGTGATAATGGCTTGCCCCCAGTTAAATGCACAAAGCACTTATTGGTGGGGAAGAAACGTCTCCGTCCCCAGAAGGATTTAAGTGAGAGATTGAATTTATTTGTACCACGAGAAATCTGAATGGGCTTACATTGAAGTAGAAGACATCTATAATTCGTCCAAACTCTAAAATTTTAAGATCCTCCTTTAGATCTGATTTCAAATCATACATTCCCATTCAGAAATGAAACCACCTGACTTTCAGGGATTTACTGATAATGTGTGGGCGTAACTGACAGCTAATGGGACTGCGATCAGGTTTGACTAGAAATTACTGCCAAAATGTGCAAATAAAAGTTCAGTGACTTGGGTGTGGGAAGCAGAGATCAAGTTTAACTTCTGAGTATGCAAAAATGACTTCACTTTCCTCAGAGTAGAGGCCTGCAGGGTTGGGGTTGAGAAAGTCAGTGTGTGAGAGAAATGGAGGCCTGCTCTACGGAAGGCAGGCCGCTGCCACTAGCCCGGGAAAGATGAAAGCCAAAGGCAGCCTGCTGCTGCGATCTCCACAAGGTTCATGAATGCTGGCAAGTGATAAATAAAAGGTTTACTGAGTTCTGAAGCGATTTTTATCTTGTTTCTGGTTATGACTCTTATCCCTGTGCATGAGAGCTCAGTTGCTCAGTCATGTCCAACTCTTTGTGACTACGTGGACTGGCCCGCCAGGCTCCTCTGTCCATGGGATTCTCCAGGCAAGAATGCTGGAGAGGGTTGCCATTTCTTCCTTCACGGGATCGTCCTGACCCAGCAACTGAACCTGTGCTTCCTGCGTCTCTTGTGCCGGCAGGCGGATTCTTTACCGCTGAGCCACCTAAGAAGCCTAGTTTATATCCCTACTTGCTTTCAAAATAAGATATTAGGCAGCTATGATTTTCTGTTCCTAATGGAGCCCGACTTCTGTTTCTGTAAATATATCTCAGAAGTGATTATGTCAACCAAAATGCAAAAATAAAATAAAATGGAAAGATATACAATATAATGGGGGGAAAAAAAACCCTGTTTTTTTCATATAGTAAGTGGCATAAAATGACTTTCATGTAGTAACATTCAAAGGGACACCAGTAAGTGACATTCATTCCTGTTTCCAGAAGCTGATCCTATTCTAGAATATCAGACAAGAAAGGAGGCTAGGATCTATTTTAGTTTAAGGGGCCTGTCTGTTGCAAGACTGGTGTGGGTCTGTGACTTCTCAGAGGATTTGTTATGATACCTTTGTGTGTTTTCCTTGACTGACTAGAGTTTTCATTACTTTGTATGATATACTGATAATATAGCTACAGAAGTAATAATATTTTGTATTGTATAATAAATACAATCAAACTTGTCATAACAGAGTCATATTCTTCCTCCAGGAACTGCTTATAATTTCTACTGAAAGACAAAGGCATCAGAGGATGTGTGGGAAAATTACTAAGCTTTGCTTCTGAGTCTCTTCTTTCCAAAGAGGATGTCATTGACACAGTAAAGGGAACACAGCAGGATTTTCTGGTCCTTGCCCACCCTGGCTGGGGTGGTGGAGAATCCCTGTTGTGACTTGCACACTGGCAGATTTTATTACGCAAGTTGTGTATCTCACAATGTTCAGTTCAGTCGCTCAGTCGTGTCTGACTCTTTGCGACCTCATGAACTGCAGCACGCCAGGCCTCCCTGTCCATCACCAACTGCCAGAGTTCACTCAAACTCACATCCATCGAGTCGGTGATGCCATCCAGCCATCTCATCCTCTGTCGTTCCCTTCTCCTGCTGCCCCCAATCCCTCCCAGCATCAGAGTCTTTTCCAATGAGTCAACTCTGCATGAGGTGGCCAAAGTATGGGAGTTTCAGCTTTAGCATCAGTCCTTCCAAAGAACACCCAGGACTGATCTCCTTTAGAATGGACTGGTTGGATCTCCTTGCAGTTCAAGGGGCTCTCAAGAGTCTTCTCCAATACCAAAAGCATCAATTCTTTGGCACTCAGCTTTCTTCACAGTCCAACTCTCACATCCATGCATGACCACTGGAAAAACCATAGCCTTGACTAGACGGACCTTTGTTAGCAAAGTAATGTCTCTGCTTTTGAATATGCTATGCCAAATATCAGTTTATTCCCAGGTTCATGGCAATGAACTAATTCTGAAACACAGGGTGATTGGAGTAGTGATGTGAATTGCTTCATGCTCTCTAACCCAGTATTTCTTAGTCAAGATCTTTCTGATCTTAGTGAGTGTTACCTAAGGTGGTTCTGTGGCATTTGGTACATTAGTACAGGATATAGCATTCAGTTCACTCACCTCATTCCTGTCAAAGAGATGACCTGTTCAAACAAACACGCCAACAAATAAACAATAAAAAATCTAGAGTCGAAAGTAATTAGGACTATATATGCAGTCACCACGACCCCCCCGCCCCGAATAACCCTCCACCCAGAAGGCTCTGTGGTATCTTCTTGGAAAGTTCAATTAATGTTACAAAGATAAAATGAATCTATGTGATGTTTTCAGAGGCATTTTTGAGAAATTTCAGTACTAAGAGAGAAATGTTTTAATAAATGTTGATAACATGAAAAAGTTATATAAACGCAAGTTCCTTGGTTGATATAAGCTTAGATGACAAACTCCTTGAAAACAAGGACTACATCCTATTCCACATAATTGTTAGGCAGTATAAAAACGCAGGCTGACTTGAATCAAAGGGGTCTGTCACGTGTGGACAGCTGTGTTTGTCTTTCATTTGTGGGTAAGCAGAGCAGTGCACACATGACATATTTGTGTAAGGTCATGTGAGTAGGTCATGTGACTATGCCTCACAGCCTTTCTCCTCTGCTGTAAAAAAATCTTAATCTTCAGGTTTTACATTAGATGATTATTAGAGTCCCATGGTAATGTCATACTTGAAATTCAGTCTTCAGAGCTGCCTGGTAGATGATAATTACATTTTATTACTCTTCATCCAATATCATTCAATTTGAGTTACTTTGAGTGCCAGTACTGTTTATAAATACAACAGGACAACAGCCATCACTCAGACTTGTCCTAAGGCTAACCGGGACATATAGGCAATACATCTTGCATTATGTCAAAAACAGTGTTTAGTTCGGCTAATCTACCAGGGCAGAAGAGGCATTAGGAAACTCAACTTTGTACTGAGGGATTAACAAAGTATTTTGAATCTACAAGATGATGACAAGATCTGAGATTTGTGGCAGAAATATTCTTTATCCACCTTCTAAAATAGACCCAAACCAAGATCATGGTTGACCTCAATGGGTAACATACACTCAGCTCCCAGTTCCTGCGGGAAATCACAGCATCTAGCCAATCCAGAAACTCCCATGGATGGAGGAGTCTGGTAGGCTGCAGGCCATGGGGTCGCTGAGTCAGACACGACTGAGTGACTTCACATTCACTTTTCACTTTTATGCATTGGAGAAGGAAATGGCAACTCACTCCAGTGTTCTTACCTGGAGAATTCCAGGGATGGCGGAGCCCAATGGGCTGCCGTCTGTGGGATCGCACAGAGTCGGACACGACTGAAGCGACTTAGCAGCAGCAGCAGCAGCCAATCCAGAAAACAGGATGTGGTTCATTGGAAATGCAAATTGGCTTCTCATTATTAACAGAGTCACTCATTGCTGTAAAAGGAGGAATTCAGGAACAAAAGAGGCCAGACGACATGGGGATAACATTTGGAGGAATAAAACAAACATTTCACTACATGCTGCTGAATTTATATCTTTAGTCAGTGCTGAAGTGGGCAGGTGAACAAAAAATGTCCACGGTGTTCACGGGTAGATGAAGGGAAGCACTTATCCTGCCTTTTGGCTCCTGAAGGTGGGGCACAGAATCCCGCGATGCTGTTTGTGCAGTGCTGCGCATGCCTCGAAGGGACGATGGAGTAGGTCTCCCACCACCAAGTTCAGAGGACCAGAGAGAATCCAGGAAGCTCCTTCAGTTGGATTTAGGTAGGTTATTAAATTCTGATGGTTCTTACAAGCTAATTCAGGCGAAAGGAAGCAATGGGCCTGACCCATTAGGGTAAAAAGCTCAGGGCAAGTTATTTTGTATGTTGGATTTAAAAAACCATTAATTCTAGTAAAAAGTATCAATAAAGAGAAATGATCAAATGGTGTTAAAATCTGGAGAGAAAAACACTCAATCGTAGATTAGCATTTGGAAGGTGGGACTGAAAAATGGGATAGTATAATCTGCCAGAAAACAATTTGGCCACTTCCCTGGTAGTTCAGCTGGTAAAGAATCCGCCTGTAATGTAGGAGACCCTGGTTTGATTCCTGGGTTGGGAAGATCTCCTGGAGAAGAGATAGGCTACCCATCCAGTATTCTGGAGCTTCCCTGGTGACTCAGATGGTTAAGAATCCACCTGCAACGCAGGAGATCTGGGTTTGATCCCTGGGTCAGGAAGATCCCCTGGAGGAGGGCATGGCAACCCACTCTAGCGCTCTTGTCTGGAGAATTTCTATGGACAGAGGAGCCTGGCAGGCCACAATCCATGGGGTCACAAAGAGTCAGACACGACTGAGCAACTAAGCACAGCACATAGCACAGTGGAAAAATATTATTTGGAGTTTTTGTTCTTTGCAAGTTTAAGAGGGCAAAACTGTCTTTTATAAATTTGTCTGTGTGTATGTGGTGCCAGACTCAGCCTTTGTACATAATATAATGTATGTTAGGAGTGGCAATATGCTTAGAAGTGGGGTTGCCAGGATAGCTGTCTTGAGGCTGTGTTGCCTGGTGAGGTTAGCGTTTTTCTGATAGTTTTGTGTTTATTGGGGAGCTCTGCAAGCATTCTGTTGCTGGACTTCAAGATGCCCCTTTAGGTGCTGTGCTTTTAGACACCTCAAACGCTGCCCGCATGAGGCATGAGAGGGTTAGCCAAACTACATATTTCTACAATCTGTTGCTGTGAGCCATTAATGAAATCAATGCCCAATAACACATAATTCTGGAGAGCAGGAAGACCTCTGTAAGTAATGGAAATGGATTTCTCTCACACTGAGATGAGTTACTATGACCTCTGCCTTATTTTGAAACTGACAACCTTTTATTATTGTGACACTTGCAATATCTCATTGCAAGCAAGAGTTACCATGAATTATTTAGCAACTAGAAAGTTTTAATGTTAGTTACAGCAGTCACATTGTGTAAGAATCAAATTGCTTTAAGTAAAATGACAAAGTTCATAAAATCACTCCATTCTTAGAAGTACTTTAATAAGAAATAATCTTATTATCTAAAACAAAACAGAACAACCTTCCATTGAAGGATGCTAGTTATTGCCAATTCTTGTTGCTGCTGGATCCACTGAAGGATTTAGAACTTAACAGTCAAAATGTGCCTTAAGTATTGTGGCTCCCTGACTTTATTCTCATCTGGAAAATTCTGCTGCTATAGCCCTCAGTCAAGATGCAGCTCCATGCTCTATCTACTTATTAGCATATACTTTTGGAACTGATTTCAAATGGGATTTCTTACGGAATATCTGGTTTTAAGCTGAGTATTCAAAGCATGTCTAGAGCAATACAAGCCAGAAAGGGTCAGGGTCAGAAAACTGGCTATAAGATTTAACGAAGAGATTAAAACTATTATCCATGTCCCTTACCCCATGTGAAGCTTCCTATCATGCTTTCCAGTGAACAGAGAGAAACTTAGCTTGGCATCCGGTCCCATCACCTAATGGCAAATAGAAGGGGAAAAAGTGGAAACAGTGGCACATTTTAATTTTTTTTGGTTCTAAAATCACTGTGGACAGTGACTGCAGTCATGAATTTAAAAGACGCTTGCTCCTTGGAAGAAAAGCTATGATGAACCTAGACAGCACTCTATTAAAAAGCAGAGACATCACTCTGCTGATGAAAGTCCATATAGTTGAAGCTATGGTTTTTCCAGTAGTCATGTATGGATATGAGAGTTGGACCATAAGGAAAGCTGAATGCCAAAGAATTGATGCTTTTGCATCATGGTGCTGTGGTGGCTCAGATGGTAAAGAATTAGCCTGCAAAGTGGGAGACTTGGGTTCAATCCCAAGGTTGGGAAGATCCCCTGGAGGAGGGCATGGCAACCCACTTCAGTATTCTTGCCTGGAGAATCCCCAGGGACAGAGGAGCCTGGCGGGGTGCAGTCCATGGGGTTGCAAAGAGTCAGACACCACTGAGCGATTAAGCCCACAGCTATCACCACTGGAGAAGACTCTTGAGCGTCCTTTGGAATGCAAGGAGATCAAACCAGTCAATCCTAAAGCAAATCAGCCCTGAACATTCACTGGAAGGATTGATGATGAAGCTGAGACTCCAATACTTGGCCCACCTGATGTGAAGAACTGACTCGTTGGAAAAGACCCTGATGCTGGGAAAGATTGAAGGCAGGAGGAGAAGGGGATGACAGAGGATGAGATGGTTGGATGGCATCATCAACTCAATGGACATGAGTTTGAGAAAACTCTGGGAGACAGTATAGGACAGGGAAGCCTGGCGTGTTGCAGTCCATGGGCTTGCAAAGAGCTGGACTTGGCGACAGAACAACAACAGAATGAGAAAAAAGTCAAACTGTTGAGTGAGATGATTTTGGGAGTGAGTTTGTTTGATTTCCCATTTTTTCTATATATTTTTATGGGGATATGGTCAGAAAATACACATGCACTGAAGTGAAAAGTCAGCCAGGTGACAAAGCCTTAGGCGAATTTGTACTCATTTTACAGCCTTGCTACTCAAAGCAAGGTCCCTAGACTCCAGTATTGGCATCACCTAGGAGTTTGTTAGAAATGCGTGGTCTTATGTCCTATTCTGGAACTGCTAAATCAGAATCTGTACTGTAAGCAAATCCCTGAGTGATCTGCACACTAAAATTTGAAAAGTAACATTTGATAGAGATCATTTGGCTTTTTCTCCTCCTTTTTGGATTCATCTGGGAATACACTTAGAGAAGACTCAATAGTTTGAACATGGATTGCTTTCTGTAATCTGTAGTGATTCATTTAATGTGGTGCTCTCTTTTTCAACCAGCTGTGTGCTTCTCGGTCACCAATGCTTGTTGTCTTAGGAAATGACTACACGTTATAACTAACTCTGTGGGAGGCACATTCATCTATACAAACTGAAACTGGAAACTTGTCTTTAAGCAAAATTATATGATATACATCAAAGGTATCGTGCGACTGTGGAAGTTGACAAGCTACTAATACTTCCCAAAAAAAAGCTGCAAGAAATACTTCATTTTACCACTAGGTGGAAATAGAGTAATTTTGAGTATTTTCTTCAGGACTATCAACTACTGCAACAGTACTTCATACTGAAAGTGATCTAAGAAATCAATTAGTCTAATCCTTACCTCCTTAATTCCATAGATGAGAGAACTGAGTTTCAAAGATATTAAAGAAAACTTCATCTGTCTTATAATTGGTTGTCTTGTAGAGCCACTGGGTGAAGAGATGCTAGAGTAATTCAGGATTCTACAGCCATTTTCACCTATAAGAATAAATATTTTTATTATCCTCTAGCATGATGGAACACATGATGTGACACCTGTATTGACTGTCTCTGTGCTGCCACTAAAACTAATGACCAGCATGGCTCCTTCTGCTTTTAAAGATAGGCTGCAACAGAGTTATTGGCACTTCTTCCCTGCGTGTGCTAAGTTGTTTCAGTCATGTTGTACTCTGTATGACACTATGGACTGGAGCCCACCAGGAAACTCTGTTTACAGGATTCTCCAGGTAAGCATACTGGAATGGGTTGTCATGCCCTCTTCCAGGAGATCTTCCTGACCCAGGGATTGAATCCATGTCTCTTATGTCTCCTGCATTGGCAGGTGGGTTCTTTACCACTAGCGCCACCTGGGAAGCCCTGTATCCTAATCTCAGCTCATTTCGATTCAGTTCAGTTCAGTCACTCAGTTGTGACCGACTCTTTGCGACTCCATGAATCACAGCACACCAGGCGTCCCCGTCCATCACCAACTCTTGGAATTCACTCAAACTCATGTCCATCGAGTCGGTCGGTTAGTCTCAACCAAGTGATAATGCTCTTCCCTTTGTCCAATGAAGAGATACTCAACCATTCTGTAGACTGGGAAAAAAAAATGCACAAACTAAAAGTTGAGAATTTTATTTTATTTGGTGAACTTTTTAAGAACTTAAGCCAGGGATACAGCCTCTCAGCTCTGAGGGACTGCTCTGAAGAGATAAGGGAGAAGCCAGGATATATAGCTTTTGCTGAAAACAACAACAAAACAAACAAACAAACAAACAAAGCCCCTATGTAGTCAAATATCAAAAGATAACTGCTCAACACTAAAAATGGACATCTAAGGGTGATTTTAGTGCTTTTCTTTGCATGGGAAGATGCAAGAGTCTGAGCTCATTGAAATTATTTTTTGATATGCATCTTAACTACCTAGGGCCAGGATGCTGTTTTTCCTGCATCCTGAATCCCTTCAGGGCACACATCAGGACCACTGCTGTATCCTGTTGCTGGCTAGAGCAACATCCTTTGTTTTCTGAAATGACAGGTCTTTGTCCACAATTCCATAAAGTCATACTAGACTTTACTCAGATTTGTTTTCACAGCATTTTTTGTTTTTACATTTATATTGGGTTCAAGTTAAGTAGCCTAGAACAGGACTTTAGTTTGAAGGTTAAGGAAATACTTAATGTTTTTTAGAGTTTGTAATCCATTACTGGGCTTCCTCGGTGACTCAGCAGTAAAGAGTTCGTCTGCAATGCAGGAGATCCAGGTTCGATCCCTGGGTTGGGAAGATGCCCTGGAGGAGGAAATGGCAACCCACCCCAGTATTCTTGCTGGGAAAATCCCATAGACAGAAGAGCCTGAAGGGCTCTGGTCCATGGGGTTGCAAAGTCAGACACGACTGAAGCATCTGAGCACGAGGCACACAATCCATTATTAGTTTAAGAAAGGAAGGGAATCTGAATTTAGGGGTTGAGGGACCTTAGAAATAACCTGACTTCAATCTCTCTCCATGTCTGTAATACAGTTAAGAGGCATCAGAGAACAAGGGAGTAAGTGCATTGCTCAGAATAGCAGAGCCATCACCATGCCCTTTGCTCTGTTCCATGGGAGACACTAACAGGTATTTTGACCTGTATCTTTGTTTTGTCGATGTGTTTTAACCACAAAAGTATTATTTCCATTTGTTGACCGAAAAAAATGCACAAGCTAAAAGTTGAACGTGTGTGCGCTCATTGGCTCAGTCATGTCCAACTCTTTGAGATCCCGTAGACTATAGGCAAAGGTGAGAAGTATGTTTCATTCGGGGGAATTCTTGAGGACTTAAGCCTGGATGATGACCTCTCAGATAGCTCTGAGGAACTGTTGCAAAGAGGTAAGGGAAGAGCCAGGATATATAGGAGTTTTTGCAAAAAAAACCCTAGATAGTCAGATCAAAAGACTAGTGTTAAAGAAAACCAGGTATCTCCACTTAATGATTTCAGTGCTTTGCTTCTTATGTATGGGAAGAGGCAAGAATCTGCTCATACTTGTGCAGTCTCTCAGTCTGACTCTTTGTGACCCCATGGACTGTAGCCTGCCAGGCTCCTCTGTCCATGGGATTTCCATGCGAGAATACTGGAGTGGGTTGCCATTTTCTCCTCAGGGGATCTTCCCGCCCTAAGGACTGCACCCACAACTCCTTCATTGGCTTGTGGATTCTTTAGCACTGAGGCACCAGGAGAGCTGCAAGAATCTGGGTCACTGAGATCACTCCTTTGATGTGCACCTTACCTAACTAGGGCCAGGATCCTGCTTTTCCCCAACCCTGAATCCCCTCAGGGTGCAGAGTTAGGGCAGTGCTTCAGCTGAGGCCTGCAACATCCTTTGTTTACTGACTTGGCAGGCCACATTTTTTCACCCACATGCTCATCACATCAAAGAGTGTGTTTAAAAGTTAAACTTTGGATAATGCTTCTGGTATAAAAATGATTTCTTGTACCTAAGCATTTTAGGTGTCGTATCAAGGCATTAGTATTAGTATCAAGGTGTCATTTTCCTTTTGATATTTCCATTGCGTGTTTGATTATGATCATTTAAAAACTAGTATTCCAGTACTGAGTCCTGGCTATTATTATCATATTCAATACAAAAATGGCCAAACAGGTTGACCTAGCACATTAAGAAAGCAAATCCAAGCACACAGGAGCTGCTTCTCTGGGAGGCAGGGGCAGTGGGCCATACCAAGTGTCTGGAAGCCAGCACTTGCTCTGCTGGGCAAATGACATGCTCAGTTGCCCTCAGAACAGGAACATTTTCTGGGAGCAGTTGAGCCTCAAGTATGGGGCTGTTGGCATGGGACATGCCAGCCCTTAGTGGCACAACTATGTGACCTAAGTCACTCAGTATTAAAATGGCGCCACTGGGGAAACTGGGGTAACCCTAGGATTAGGGCAAAAATACACTGCAGGTGAGTAAATGTCCTGAGGCATTCCGGGAAATGACAAGCTCAGATTTCAGTTTGTTAGGGAAGGAAGAATAAGTTTTTCTTATTCCAAGAACTAGTGTCTTAATCCCATGAAGAGGAGGGTGAGCTTGAGGCAGCCAGGTTTGGTCCTATTTCACAAAGTCTAGAATGAGAGGAACCTGGACAGGAATTCTGGTTCTTCCACTCTGCAAACTTTCCCTGCCTCATTTCTCTCTCAGAAAATTGGGATAATACCCTTGAGCAAAAATCCAGTGGGCATCAGCATTAACAGATATAAAGGGGCCAGGAAGTACAGCGTGTAGCAAGAAGGCATCCAATAAATGGAGCTTATCTCCACCAAGGTGGCTACCCTCTCTGTATGGCAATTTCCACATCTCACTCCAGCTCACTCCCACAGCAACCCAGGAGCACAAAGATCCTGTGACAGACACACTTTGAAAAGTAGAACGTTCTACTTACAAATAAATACAAGGTAGTATTAAGATTAAAGGAGAAGAGGAGAATCACTGGAGTCTGAAGACTTGGGGGCCTGAGGAGAAATTGTTCAGGGCTCCGTTCAACTGAAAATATAAATAGTAAAACATACTTGAATGAGAACATTTAATAGCAATGGCAGTCACTTAAACTGATAACCTTCTACAGAGTCTGAGTTTGGAAACCGAACTGCCTGGGACATCTCCCCGCACCTTCTGATAAGATAGCCTAACTCATTAGATACCCTCCGAGGCCCCAGCTGGGCCGGGAGTGGCGTGAGGGTGAGAACAGGTTATTTCAGGAGGGTGTTTCCCCCGCACCCTCGCCCCAGCAGTGATTAAATAGGCGAAGAAGTTTATCGATCAGTCAATTAAACTACTGATCAATTCCTGCCATGGGAACCGAACGAAGGCTAATCGATTCTTTGGGGGGTGTCACGAACGGGAAGAGGGGCGGCAGCTTGGCATGGGATCAACGGGCCCGGGAGAGCCGGGCCGGGTCCGCCCGTAGCCCCTCTGGCTTCCTGGGCGTGCAGAGGCGCGGGAAGTGCAGGGTCTGGCGTCCGTGGCGGCGTGGGGCGCGTCGGACTAGGACTAGTCCCAGCTCGCGCGAGCAGCCCGCCGAGCCCCAGCGGCCGCGGCAGGTGGAGCAGTTTAGCTCTTTTGGACCCCAGGAGCCAGACCCGGGGGCGCGGGGCGCGGGGCGGGCGGGCGAGGCGCGCTTCTCATTGGCCGCCGGGCACCGCCCGCGCGCGCGCTCCGCCTTTATAAAGGCGCGCGCGTGGCCCGCCAACCGCACGCCTGATTCCCGGCGCCCTACGCTCAGCAGCTCACCTGTCACGCCTGTCCGCTCGGACCCACCATGGCCACCGTTCAGCAGCTGGTAGGAAGATGGCGCTTGGTGGAGAGCAAAGGCTTTGACGAATACATGAAGGAAGTAGGTGAGGTTCCCCGCCATGCGGCGCTGCAACGTGGCACGTGTGTGCGGCTGTCTGTCCGTAGGCCCCCTTCGGCGGGCTAGGCTGAAAGGCTGGGCGTGCGCGGCCGCCTACCCCCGACCCCGTTGTCCTCCAGCTTCCACCCTCATCGCAGGCGAGCAGCGGAGAGCGCCTCCCGCCCGCTCCCGATTCCCCGGACCGTCGGCCTCGTGGTCAGTCCCTCTCTCTGCTGCTTTCCCCGGGCCCACGCTACCCCTGCTTCCCTGCCCTTTAGCGCCCTCACCCCTCTCCCACCCCAAGCTTCTTTACTTTCGCCCCCTCCCGGCGGCCCTCTTAACTTTCCCGAATTTTCTTCCCCCACCACTCGTCCGCTCTTCTGCCATTGTCCTCCCTGGCACTCGCGCGGTCGTGGCCGCACCTCCTTGCCCTGATCCACCTTGCCGCTTCTTTTGTTCCCAGGTGGCGCGCAGGGTCCCCTCCCTCTTCTACACCCGGACTCGGTTTCTAGCCGAAATCCGGGCTACCGCTTCAGCTTACATTCCGCTCTCGGTTGCATCTCCCGCACCCCCAGAGCCCCCGCCCGCCTTCATCGCGTGCGTCGGGCCATTTTGGGCTGGCCGGGCTCCCCCGGTGGAGCATCAGGGCATCCTCCTCTCCACGCCCCGGAGCGGGGCTCAGAGGCGTGGCGCTGGCGACAGTGACCTGTTGGCACTGCTCGACTGGGCGCTGCGGTGGCCGGGTGGCGTGTGGGAGGAGCGCGGTGAGGTCGGCTGTACCCGCGGTGGCAGTGCCCTGTAGCCTTCTGCGTCTAGAGGGTGGAGGGCAGAGAGGCTTCGCCGGGAAACTGCAGTCAGAAACTGCCGGTCCTTCAGCTGCTTTCCAGCTGCATCCAAGATGGGCGTGGCCTTGCCCAAGACACTTGATTTTATTTTTAAGAAAAAAATTTTTAAATTTTTGCAGCGTTGTGTTGATTTCTGCCATACAGCAAGAGGAACCAGCCTTGATTATGCGTGTATCCGCTCCCTTCCAAGCCTCCCTCCCTTCTCCCCATCCCATACCTCCAGGTCATCACAGAGCACCTGACTGGGCTCCCAGTGCTACCCAACAACTTCTGGCCAGTTATCCGTCTTACACCTGATACCGCGTGTATGTTGATGCTGTCTTCTGCATTCCTCCCACACTGTGTCAATGAGTCCATTCTCTATATCTGCTGTTCTATTCCTTCCCTACAGATAGACTCATCAGTATCATTTTTCTAGATTCCATATATATGCCGTAATACCTAGCAACTCCACTACTGGGTATATGCCCTCAGAAAACCAAAATTGTAAAAGACACATGTACCCTAATGTTCATACTATCACTCTTTAGGATAGCCAAGACATGGAGGCAATCTAGATGTCCATTGACAGATGAATGGATAAAGAAGAGGTGGTACATATATACAGTGGACTATTACTCAGCCAGAAAAAAGAACAAATTTGAGTCAGTTCTAGTGACCTAGATGAACCTAGAGCCTGTTCTGCAGAGTGAGGCACTTGACTTCTTAAAAGCCTTCCAAGGGAGGATGTGTCTCTATAGGGAGATTGAAGTTCTCTCGCTCCAAATAGTGTTGGATTTTCTGATGTCTTTTTCATAAGCCGGTGACTATAAAGAGTGCTGACTGCGACATTGGGTAGATTGGCAAAGATGAACCTTTGTCACCTAGATGAACCTAGGAAGTGAAGCATAGCAAAGATCCGTCTGACACAACTGCTGGGCTGTAGGGTTGTTTTAGAAGCTAGCCTCCTGCAGAGAGTCACTTTCTATTACCAAATGTTAAATGAGTGAAGAAGTCATTACAAAGACCTAGACCCGGAAGTACCCTGAAGTACTTAAAAAACACACCTTCTAGCCGATGGCTGGTTAAGTCTGGCTCTGGTGAATCTTGAGTGTGTTTATGATCCCATGAATAACACAAAGCAGTATTTTTTTTTTTCCCCTCCACTCTATCTATACCTTGATCAAGGTGACTCTGGACAAAAAGCAACTAACTGCACTCACAAAGGAGAAATACATCTGTGTGTGTTCACCTGAGTGAGGACCACAGTAGGCGGTTTCTCTACCCACTGAAACCAAGCGTGTTTATCAGATGGCTTGTTTCCAGAGTTCTGGAGTCAAGGTTGTCAAGGTACAATTCATTAGAGAGCAATCAAGGTGTGGAAAGAGCAGAGCCCTTTATTTGTCCAAAGTGAGAAAATAATGACTCAACTAATGAAACAAAGCACCAGCGCCTAGCTGGTGAAAGAGAAGGCTCCGTGGGGACATGTCAAGCCGGGCTGAGCGTTCATCCTCAAGTCAGTTACTCTGCTTAGGCTTAGTTGCCTCATCCATGAAACTGAGATTTGGCCTAGAACCAAGTTTCCTACTAAATGTTAATATTAGGGGGAAATACATAGATTATAAAATAAATGTATTAATAGAGTAGTCTGAGTTACAGAGTTCTGAAATACTATTTTTGAGGGTAAGATTTTTCCTGTTCATTAGCATCATGATTGTGCGGTTAACTCTTAAAACTGCAATTTGAATATCTCAGGGTTGATACTGATTTTGTGTAGTCTACTAATCAAATATTTATCAGGGACTTGTGTGCTAGACTGTGTGCTGGAGTCATATAATACAGTGGTTGGCAGAACTGAGGAAATTATAAAAGTCAGGATATCTTCCTTAAGTTTCTGAGGGCCAACATGGCATGGTGTCTTAAAGCTGAGATTTAGAGCCAGGCTGCCCGCGTTGTTGGTTCTCAGCACCTCCCTTCTTAGCTGGATGAGCTTGAGTAAGTTACATCAATGCCTCACTTACTCATCTGTCAAATGGAGACTATCTACTTCTCACAAGGCCCTTGCCAGGCTTCCATGAATAGTGTATGTCAAGTACTAGCACTTGGTAAGTGCTGGATATGTGTATGTTCACAGTTGTTATTGATGAGTACTGCTGCTGCTGCTAAGTTGCTTCAGTCATGTCCCACTCTGTGCGACCACACAGACGGTGGCCCACCAGGCTCCCCTGTCCCTGGGATTCTCCAGGCAAGAATACTGGAGTGGGTTGCCATTTCCTTCTCCAATGCATGAAAGTGAAAAGTGAAAGTGAAGTCGCTCAGTCGTGTCCGACTCCCAGTGACCCCATGGACTGCAGCCCACCAGGCTCCTCCGTCCATGGGATTTTCCAGGCAAGAGTACTGGAGTGTGGTGCCATTGCCTTCCCCATTGATGACTGAATAGTTGAAAATATGCACAGCATGGTGATTGCAATTGAATTACTGCTTTTATTATGTAAACAAGAAATTTGGTTTTCCGGGTATTTAACATGGTATAACTTTCTACAGGAGTGGGGATGGCTCTGCGAAAAATGGGTGCGATGGCCAAACCAGACTGTATCATCACTTCTGACGGCAAAAACCTCAGCATAAAAACTGAGAGCACTCTGAAAACAACACAGTTTTCCTGTAAACTGGGAGAGAAGTTTGAAGAGACCACAGCTGATGGCAGAAAGACTCAGGTTAATTATAATTTATAATATCACAGAAGCTTGCAGAATGATTAACTATTAATAACATTCTTACTGCTTCCAGGCCAGAACTTAATGAAAAAGTCTCAAGTTGTTTTATGAATTGAGTTTTGACAAATTAGTGAAAATACCGATTTCACAACTTAATCTGTTTTGTAAAAATAGTTTTAAGGGACATCTAAATTAAAAAGCACAAACTACATTATGAATGAAATTACTATGGGTTAATGTGGTGAAGTAGACTCATAAAAGAAAGGATAAAAAAATGTTGATGAAGGAGGTTATAAGTCACAGAAACTCTTTTTCATTGTGCTTTGGAAGATTAAAAAGGATACTTTATTTTGGCAGACTGTCTGCAACTTTACAGATGGTTCATTGGTTCAACATCAGGAATGGGATGGAAAGGAAAGCACAATAACAAGAAAACTGGAAGATGGGAAATTAGTGGTGGTAAGTGTCTGACATCATATGTCTTATATGAATTCATAGTTCACATAAGTGTTCTAGATCACTGATCATGAAGAGGAGAACTAGGTTGGAGGAAAAAAAAGTGCCAAATAACAAGATAAATACAAGAATACTTAATAACTAAAAGAAGCCCTTTGTGGAGCTAGAGAAGATGACATAGCAGGAGCTGGGTCTAGAGACACTGTAGGTTCGATTCCAGACCACGACAATAATGGAACATCGCAGTAAAGTGAGTCACACAGAGACAGGAAGTGAGCAAATGCTGTTGGAAAAAATGGCTCCATAGACTTACTCAGTGCAGGGTTGCCACAAACCTTCAGTTTTGTAAAAAAATGACTATATAATCTTGAGCATACATTTTTCTGTTTCTTTAAAATGAGGAATAGTGTTTGCTAAAACTAAATGAATAGTTTAGATATTGCAAATCAGTAGTTTTCAGTAAAGCATATACACATCATAAATAAAATAACAGGCTCTAGCTTTTCAAACCCAGGAATCCTAAAGTGCATTTTCTCCATCTGTGAAGTAGATTTCAATGTTTTGTAGGATTGTGATCCTAGCATTCAACTACCACCATTACTCTGTGATGTAAGACTAACTTGCCTCTTTTTAATGACATTCTGTCTCCTAGGTATGCGTCATGAACAATGTTACCTGTACTCGGGTCTATGAAAAAGTAGAGTAAAAATTCCATCATCATTTTGCACAGAAATTAGCTGCGAGGATGAACAAGCTCAGTTCAATGAGCAAATCTCCATACTGCTGGGTTTTTTTTCATTATTGCGTTCAATAATCTTTATCACAAACAATTAAACTATTTCAAAGTGTTGGTTCAATTAGGGTCATCTCTTTGGTTAGTAAATAAATCTGTTTGTGCTACACCAGTGTTGCATGCTTTTTTAAATTTTATAGGAATTTAGTGATGAGTTTTAACATTTACAAATGGACTAAATGGGATAGCCTTGAGGATACCATATTGAGATTATATTTAGTAATTTATATATAGAATTACTTCTGTGGCCAATAAGCTACCAAACATTAATCTTGTTTTGAACTTTGTATCAACTCAAGAATCTTAAATTTGTGGCAGAGATTGTTCTCATTGAAAAACAGCTACATAAACTTTATAATTTAAATATAAGAATAAAGATTAAGTCACCATCATTGGCTAGTAATCATACTTTCAATAGTGGGTTTATAACTACTGCTCAGGAATTCTGTAGCCAGAAATCCGTTTAATAAACTTTCTGAGGACCTACCAGGTACCAGACTGTCTTCCGGAGGTTGAGTTATATCTGAACACAGGGACAAATCATTGCGCTCACTGTGACAAATGCTCAGCTTTGAGAGCATGCAATGTTCTCTTGTTTTATTAACAAAAGTAATTAAAAAAGTAATTCTACTCTGAAATACTTGTGTGTGTATATGTAAAGAATAGCTAGAATTCTAGTGACTTCTGTCCTATTTCTTAACCCAAATAGCAAATATCAACAGTTCACATTTGGAAAGTTTCTGTAGGCACTGGGCTAAAACTATATACGTGATCCTCATAGCAATCCTTGGGGAGTTAGCACCATTATTTCTTTCACAAGTAAGAACACAGGTTTTTGACTAGCTAACTTGTTCAAGGACACAGCAAGTTGTAGAGTTGGAATGGGAACCTACAGCTCGTTGAGCCCACTCACAACTGATCAATCATCCTACAACTCTAGCATGTCTCAGCTTATATGAAGATCCTGAGTTAAATTTCCTAAATGTAATACTTGAGACTTTTATGAAACCACCCTCTATACAGAGAAATGTTAACTTGTAAGAATCTTTTAATTACTGAACGTTAGTAGTCAATGAAAGAGTTGGATTCAGTGATGCTGTAGCCCTGTGCTGTAGCCCCACGTGGCTGCTGAGCACCGGGTAAGTAAAATACACATAAAATTTAAAAAACTTGATAGCAAAAAAATGAAAATGCCTCTGATTTTTATATTGATTATATAAGGAAATAACATTTTTGGATATAGTTGGTTACTTAAATATTGTATATTAATAAAATTAATTTTACCTGTTTCTTGCTTTTTTTAATGTGGCTGGGGAACATTTAAATGTTGCATGTGCTGAAAAAAAAACTTGCTGGCAGTTTTTTTTTTTTTGATCCATATTTTTGGATGGACAGTGCTGCTCTAGACTTCCTTTTCTGTTTGAATTTACATCTTGCTTATTTAAGTCTCTATATAGGACTTCCTCTTTCATCCCCTTTTTCCACTTCTAGTAATAGTGTACATTTATATGACTTCCTGAGCCAAACGCTGAGCCAAGTACTATAAAGAGTTCCATAATTCTCAGAACCACCCTAGATGACGTATGTTAATAATTGTTTTCTGCATTATCTAGAGAAGGAAACGAAGTCTCAGGATCTAGAAAATGATCCCAAGCCATCAGCAAGTTCAAGTCAGAACAGATTGTACACGAATTTATCTGACTAAGACCAACACCACGTTCTAATGTCTACATTGTTTCACTTTATGGAATGTGGAGTATTGCTAGAGGGAGGGCAGACTCATGCTTTTCCCATGGAGAAGCTATTGACATTTTGAATGAGAGAACTTGTCTTCATTGTGCTGGACTGTGACAAGTCAGTGTCCTAAGATCATTGCCACAAAATGCCCAGGACACCCATTAGTCTAACCCAAACATCCTATACATTTTCAGATGTCTTCTAAGGGTATCCTACCATACCTAGTTGAGAACCACTGGGTGGAACAAGAACAAATATAGTTCAACTTTCCTATTATCTGGTGTCAATCAAGCCCTTCTTTCTGCTATGTTGTTGTTTAGTTGCTCAGTTGTGTCTGACTCTGCAACCCTGTGGACTAGAGACCAGCAGGTTCCTCTGTCCATGGGATTTCCCAGGCAAGAAAACTGGAGTGGGTTGCCATTTTCTTCTCCATACTGAGCACTTAAAATGTGGCAAATGCAACTGAGGCATTGAATTTAAATTTTAAACTTTAATTAATATGTAAATGTTAATACCAGCATATGATCAGTAACTGCTGATTTGGACAGCAGAGAATGCTAACCTCGTTTTCCAAAATCGCATGCCTTATTTTTATTCCAAACCTACTCTTATGGTATCCTCCATTTCAATCCAATTCTTTGGCTAAATGCTTTAGAGTCATCTTTAATTCCCATCTTTCTCTCCCACATCATACCTGATCCATTAGCAAATTATTTCAGCTTTACTTTCATATTATATGTAGAATTCAAGTACTTCTCACCTCTTCCACAGCTAGCATTCTGATTCAAACTCCACTGTTATCTCTCCCCTGATCTCCTTTTTTATTCTTCCAGAGCTATCATTTTAAAATACATGTTTAACTATGTCATTCCTCTGGTGAGAACCCTCCACTGGCTACTCATTTCATTCAGAAGAGAAGCCGGAGTATTTGCAGAGGTCTTATTTGATCTTGCCCATGTCGCCCAAGTTCCCAGCATCTCCGCTCCTCTTAGCTTCTTTTCCTATCAACCCTCCTTGCAAATATTCCCTTCCAGTAGGTCATCCTGGTCACAGGGGTATTCCTGCCTCAGGGCCTTTGCACCTGTGGTTGCCACTGCCTGTTATAATCTACCCTTTGGAATCTGCAGCCTAGGCTTTCTCAACTTTCTTAACTTCCTTTAAGCCTCTTCACAAATGTCACCCTAGCAGTGAGTCATCCCTAGACCACACTGTGTGTATTTGTTATCACTCCTCCCCCATACTCTGTATTCCCCTCTGCTGCCTTTGCCCTTTTCACTACCCCGAGTAAGTATATGTTTATTTGGGTTTTGACTTTAAAAAGTTTTTTTGTTGTTGTTGCTATTACTCTCATTGAAAAGTAAGCTCTGTGAAGAAGTGGACTTTGATTTTCATCATATTCTCTATCACTCAGGAGACAACCCAGCACATAGAAGATGCTCAATAAATATCTGTCAAATGAATAAATTCATTAGTAAATCAATGGCTCTTCTGTGACTATTTAACATTTTGATATTTATGACCCTTCATGATTTTACTTCCATTTGTGTTATTTTTTTTTAAACCATATTTCTTACCTTTGTACAAATCTTTCAACTTAATCAGGTCTTTTACTCAATATTTAAAATTTATTTTACTACAGCTGAGCATTCTGCCAACAGGCAATGTCTGTCAAACAGAACGTGACCTGAGTTGTTTATGGAACAGAGTGCAGACTAGGTACAATTTATCACAGGTGAGATGGTTTAACATAAACTCTAAGGGAAAATGTACAACCAAGAGATGACTTAACTTTTGGATTATGTCCCTGAGTACTGCAAGGACAGTGACTGTTCTCTTCAAGCAGATTATAAATGCCTAAGGCTGCAGAAGGGCTTCCCTGGAAGCTCAGCTGGTAAAGAATCCACCTGCAATGCAGGAGACCCCGGTTCGATCCCTGGGTTGGGAAGATCCCCTGGAGGAGGGCATGGCAATCTACTCCAGTATTCTTGCCTGGAGAATCCCCATGGACAGAGGAGCCTGGCAAGCTACAGTCCATGGGGTCACAAAGAGTCAGACACAACTGAGGGACTAAGAACAGCACAAGGATGCAAAGTTATGACACATCATGCTTGTGAGGTCTTTGTAGACAATATGTGGCTTTGCGTTATGCTAGTATAATGATTTTGCATTTATTGCTGACTTAGCAGTTTCTTGAGTCTTAATCTTTTCAAATGTTTTCTCAAAATTCTGGTATTTGAAATTGTGCCAGATCATAAAAAGGCTGACAACCATATTTTTAGCACCTAGATTTTATTGTTGCCAGCTCACTTGAGGCTATTAGCTCAACTTTTAGTGCTTATTAATTAATAATTATTGATGTTGGATTTAAAATTACTTACAAGTTTATGAGAATAATTACAACTTTTCCCTGGGTTTCATGTACTCACTATTCTCTCTTTTCTTGCTGCCCTCTTAGAATCCACTGCTGTTTGGTGGGTCAAATGTGATGTGGGTTAGTGGGAAGAACTAATGAAGATGGTGAACTGGTTTAAAAAGTTGAGTGAGACATGTTGTGAAATACTGTGAAGGCAGGATGGAATGACGAGTCACTGGTCCCGCAGTAACTGGAAAGTAAGTCTTATGACATCTAGTCTGTCATGCTCTGTCATCAGATTATCCATGAACATTTATTTAGGAACAAGTCCATCTCCTCCTCCCAGACTGCACACTTTGAAAATGCATGAACGAGAAATAATAATACTTTTTACAGGGCACTTTTAAAAAGTGCTGGTGATACATGATAGGGGAATGAGATAGAGCAGGGCCAGGGTCCTTTTCATGGGATGATATTCTAGTGAGAAAAGATGGAACACCCATGATAAAACCAAATGGTATGGAGTGATAGATGCAACAAGAAAAAAAATGAAATCAAGTAGTAAACACTGTATCTGGGATGGCCAGGAAGACCTCTTAAAGGAGGTATTGTTTGAACCCAGATCTGACTCATGAGCAGAAGATGATCAAGTACCATCTGGGGGTGTAGTGTTCTAGGCAGGTGTGAGCAATTCCTAAAGCCCTTTGTAGAGACAAAAAGACACAATGACAGATGCGGATGGACAGAGAAGTAATGAGGGACATCAGAAGCAAAGATGCAGTCTGAGATCTGAGGAGAACACAGGGTCTGTAGGACCTGGTATTTGCCTTTGTCTGGGTCAAGGGAAACCCTGGAGGGTCTCAAGTAGGAAATGCCAGAGTACATAAAAAATGCCATACTTTTACTCTTGGAAAACTTGATATTTATACATAATTCTTACTAAAAACAGCTGGAAATATCCTACAAACTATACATATATTTAAGTTTCTTTAACATGACAAAGAGCTGATAAAATACTGAGAAATTACTCGGGAACACAAAGACTTAAGTTCAGCTAATAGGACTGGTTTTGCCCGGAAGCATTTATTTGTGAATCCAGACGTGTCTGAGACGCTGAGCTGTAGTTTTGGTAACAAAGGGAACAATTGACCTTTGTCTGATGGTAGATGAGCTGACTTCATATTCTATTGTCTTCGAAAAAAGAGATTGCTAATGGTTGAAAATTTAGTAACAAGGATGTTCATCAAAGTACTGTTCATACTAGCAGAGAATTGGAAAGTACATAATTTTCTAGAAATGGGGGATTGGTTAAATAATCATGATATGTCCATACTATAACACACTAATAAGCATTAAAAAGAATAAGACCAAGAAGAGCTTGGAAGAAGCCTCACAATGCTCTCTAAGGTGAAAAAATATCCTGACTATAAAATATTATGTATGGAAGTTTGGGATTGACCTATACACACTACTATATTTAAAATAGAAAACCAACAAGGACCTACTGTGTAACCTGCTAGATACTGTGTAGTAAACTAAGTGGGAAAGAATTTGAAAAAGAATAGATACATGTATATGTAAAACTGAATCACTTTGCTGTACACCTGAAACTAACACAATTTTATAAATCAACTATGGTCTAATATAAAGTAAAAGTTTAAAAAAAATTATGTACATGTTGTCCCATTTGTGTAACAGTATGTGCATATATGCAGGAAAATGCAGAAAAATGTTAAGAGTGGTTATCTCTTGCGATTGGGGTGCTTAATTTCTTATTATATATCTGTAATAAAAAATGCAAAAATCTAATGCAAATTGATCTATATATTTAATGATAAATAGCATATTAGAACGGAGAAGGCAATGGCACCCCACTCCAGTACTCTTGCCTAGAAAATCCCATGGATGGAGGAGCCTGGTAGGCTGCAGTCCATGGGGTCGCTAGAAGTCGGATGCGACTGAGCGACTTCACTTTCACTTTTCGCTTTCACACAATGGAGAAGGAAATGGCAACCCACTCCAGTGTTCTTGCCTGGAGAATCCCAGGGACAGGGGAGCCTGTTGGGCTCCTGTCTATGGGGTCGCACAGAGTCGGACACGACTGAAGCGACTTAGCAGCAGCAGCAGCAGCAGCATCTTTGAAATACTCCAGAAAAGTACAAAGAAGAAAATAAATACCCCTGGAAATATTTACCCTTTGTATAGTCCCCATAGCACTTGGGCTTTCCTGGTGGCTCAGATGGTGAAGAATCTCCCTGCAATCCTGGAGACCCGGGTTCGATCCTTGGGTTGGGAAGATCAGTGGAGAAAGGAATGGCTACCCATTCCAGTATTCTTGCCTGGAGAATTCCATGGACAGAGGAGACTGATGGGTTACAGTCCATGGGTTTGCAAAGAGTTGGACTTGTCTGAGCGACTATTAGCCATTGGCCATAGCGCTTGCTGCTGCTGCTGCTAAGTCGCTTCAGTCGTGTCCGACTCTGTGCGACCCCATAGACAGAAGCCTACCAGGCTCCTCTGTCCCTGGGATTCTCCAGGCAAGAACAGTGGAGTGGGTTGCCATTTCCTTCTCCAGGCCATAGAGCTTAGCTTTCCTTATAACATAGGTTAAGAATTGGCAGGCTGCAAAAAAAACTGACCTCACAAAGTTCTAGAGTTGTAGCATGTGATTAAAGGAAACTTCTATCCTCCAAAATATTTTGCCGCCAAGATGCAATTTAACTATTGATATTTTAGCAAAGAACACATCTTTTCCTTTATACAGTTAAAGATTTAGAGTCAGGGAAGTGTTAATTCTAAAGTCAACCTCACTGACAAGTTAAGGTTATTAATGATGTGTGGTTTTGTTCTTTCTCATTTGCTGGGCTTTACGCAAGGCCCTGATGTTTGCTTGGGCACAATTCCGAGGGCCTCCATCGTCCTTTTCTTCTTTGTAGTAGGTCCTGCTCTGTTGTTGTGTGAAAGCTATGGGGTATGCCACCAAGGCCCTGGTTTCTGGTTTAGTTTGTTTCTTGCTTGGTTGCTTCATTGGTTTATTGATTCTCCAACCAGATCATTACTAAAAGAAATACAAAAGAGAAAAATTCCAGGATATGGTTCAATTTCAGAACAGTAGCAATGAAGATAGTGCTCACACAGAAGTTCAGAAAAGTTACATATAAGAGAATAAAGACTTCTTTCATAAATGAAACAGAATTGGTTTGACAATGATTTTCAGCCAATCGCATAACCAAATATAGAAATGAAGGCTGCTGACTCAGGCACTTGCCCTAACCACTAAATTCAGCTTCCTCTCTTTTCTGCACACAGCAGGAGCACATGAAGAAAAAAAAAAAAGCGACTCTTTCTGGAACAAGCAGACTTTTGGAAAATGGCCAGTTCTGGAGGTTGAACTGTATGACGCATCATCTTACGAGATGCGAACCACACCCAGAAACCTTAGAGAAACCATCAAGACACAGATGAGATAATTTCAGAATCTTCTGATTTCATATTGAAATGATTAACATGTCAGAAGATTCTGATGAGAATCTCAGTTCTTTACTCTGGAAATAGGTGGTATTTCTAAGATCCCATAAAACTTAAATCAGTTTCAGTTCTGTTTAGGCAGTTGATGGGAAAATGGTGTTGTTTCAAGTCCAGATATCAAGGGCATAAGAAGGCACCAGATCAGAATGAGACAACACAATGTGAATGAAGGCAATATGTCCAGGAGATAATTTCATTACAATGTCATCAGAGTATTCACCGAGTAGAGAATTACATATTTTCTATCATATCTCTTATTTTATCTACATAGATTTGTATACCTGAAGTCATTATTTTTATACCTAAGAGAAGTAGTTCTTTTATACCAAGAACACATTCATATACATGTTAGCTCTTCCTTATTGTATCAGCTTTGCTTAACTAACAGATGAAGTCTTTGAGTCCCATTCCAGTGTCAGCATTTCTGAATGGACTAACTGTCTGATTGATTCATTTATTCAATTCAGCAAATGTGAGCCCCTACACTGAGCCCCTACAGTGTGCCAGGTATTGTGCTAAGAGCTGGACATACAGAAACGAATAAAGGTAAAAAGTCCTTGACTTAGCGAAGTTTAGAGTCTGGAGGGAGAGAGAGACAATAAATAAAAACTAATGTGAAAATTGGGCTTCCCAGATGGCATAGAGGTAAAGAATCCACCTGCCAACGCAGGAGATGCAAGAGATGTGGGTTTGGTCCCTGGGTGAGGAAGATCCCCTGGATGAGGAAATGGCAACCAACTTCAGTATTCTTGCCTGGAGAATTGCATGGACAGAGGAGTCTTGTAGGCTATAGTCTATGGGGTCGCAAAGAGTCGGATACAGCTGAGCATGTTCACTTTAAGGTAATAATTATATATTGACATAATTGCTTTGAAGGATAAAACAGCATGCTTAATAGTGAATGACAGCAAGAACCAATAGCAATAGGGAAGGCCTCGCTGGGGAGGAGAAATTTAAGTTGAAACCTGAAGGAAGAAAAGGAGCCAGACAAGAAAGGAATGGGAAGAGCATTTCCTACAGAAAGAATGGCAAGTGCAAACGGCAGGAGGTAAAGTCGTAGTAAAAAGTAGACACTCATATCCCAGTCCCTTGGCCACACATATTTCTGAACTCAGAACTTGTTTTGCATTTTAAAAAGTTGTTGTTGTTTAGTTGCTCAGTTGTGTCCAACTCTTTGCTACTGCTTGAACTGCAGCTGCCAAGCCTCCCTGTCCTTCACAAGTTCTTGGAGCTTGCTCAAAGTCACGTCCATCGAGTTGGTGATGCCATCTGACCATCTCATCCTTTGTCGTTCCCTTCTCCTTCTGCCTTCAGTCTTTACCAGCATCAGGGTCTTTTCCGATGATTCAGTTCTTCATATCAGGTAGCCAAAGTATGGGAGCTTCAGCTTCAGCATCAGTTCTTCCAGTGAATATTCAGGACTGATTTCCTTTAGGACTGACTGGTTTGATCACCTTGCAGTCCAAGAGATTCTCAAAGAGTCTTCTCCAACACCACAGCTTGAAAGCATCAATTCTTCGAGGCTCAGCCTTCTTTATGGTCCAACTCTCTTAACCATACATGACTACTGGAAAAGCCATCCTTTGATTAGATGGACCTTTGTCAGCAAAGTGTCTCTGCTTTTTAATAGGCTTTTAACAGTTCTAACTGTTGCTTATTGACTTGCTAGCATAGTCCATGTATGATATCCATATATTAACCCATGTATTATATATTAATAACATTCCCAGAGACACCTGGGGACAGCATGGTTGTAATAAACCACATTAATATATCTGCAGTGGAACATGTAAATCGTCACATAAAATGGGATAAGGACTATTTAATTTATGACATGATCTTCTGTCCCTGATGGCTCAAGACGATAAAGAATCTGCCTGCAATGCAGGGGACTTGGGTTCAGTTGCTGGGTGGGGAAGATCCCCTGGAGAAAGGAATAGCTGCCCACTCCAGTATTCTTGCCTGGAGAATCCCATGGACAGAGGAGCCTGGTGGGCTACAGTCCATGTGGTCACAAAAGAGTCAGACAGGATTTAGTGATTAAACAACAACAGTTGTACCAGCTATTAAAGCAATAACTTTGTAGGTATAATTTCATTTAGTCCTAAAAAATAAGGTAGATATGAATATTATTTCCTTTTTTACTAATCAAGAAGCAGAGGTTAAGCGCAATCTGAAGGGGACACTGGATCTGTATTGGTAGAGGCAGGCATGCCTCGGGGTTTACGCCCTGCTGTTCAGGGTGGGGAAATGACCAGTGACGACAGGTGTGGAGTGAGAATGCTCAGGCCCCTTGCATCAGGGCAGGACAACACTCCAGAGGTGCGCAGTGGATCCGGTGCAGCTAGCTTTCTGCAGAACCGCCGCCATCATACCCTGTCTTGGTTCCCCCTCTTCCTGCTCCTGCTTCCCCTCCCCCTCGCCTTCCAGATCTCTCCTGACTTCCTTCAGCAAATTGATTGCTCAGAAAGTCTTGCCTCAGGGGCTGCTTCTGCATCAAAACAGCCCTGCTGAGCCCTGGGGAATTCCTGACCCATGGAAACTGAGAGAGAGAATGATTGTTGTTAGTGATTCTTGTTTGCACCATGATTTGGGGACACTTAGATGGGCACAACAGGGAGTCAGAACTGCCTGCAATGCTTCAGTGAGTGTGTACAGCGAGGATTTACTAGCTCTTCCTCAGCAGAATCTGTGACTCAGTCTATCCAGATCAGGCAGAGACACACACCTCGCGGATACAGGGTTTCCCTTCTTGCTGTCGGTTTATCAGCTAACACCACTGTCTCAGGGACCACAACATCTGTCTAATCTGCTGAAACAGCATTACCTGAATCAAGGGTCCTATTTTATGGCAAATGAAGTGTGACAAGGTGTGCATGACATGGAATCCACTGGTCCTTCCATGAACCATCTCACTTGGAAAATTCTAGCCTGACAGGGCATGAAACAGTCCCCTGCAAGCAAAGCAAAGAGGAGGTGCCGTCCTTCAGGGATTTTTTGCGTACCACAGAGTGACAGCCATTGCAGACCACTGGTGACCCAATAGGAGGAGTATAGAGGTTCTGCAAACAGAAATAAGAGTGGCTTCCCCGGTGGCTCAGGTGGTAAAGAGTCTGCCTGCAGTGCAGAAGATCTGGGTTCGATCCCTGGATCGGGAAGATCTACTGGAGAAAGGAATGACTACCCACTCTAGTATTCTTGCCTGGAGAATCCCATGGACAGAGGAGCCGAGCCTGGTGGGCTATAGTCTACAGTGTCCCAAGAGTCAGACATAACTGAGCGACTGACCTGCCTGCCTTGCTCACCACTATTCCCAGTGACCTACTTCTTGTTGTTCCTTTGTATCTATTTCTACAGTTTCCCCTTTCTCCCCCAGTTTTGGTGTACTTTCAGCAGTCACAGCATGGCTCTTCATGGGCCGACAGTCCTCTTCGGACCACTGGGGGCATGTTCCTTGCAAGTGAGGAGGCCGGGAGATGTCCTCCCTTCCCCACAAGGCTCAGGGGCGGGTGTAGGGAACAGAAATCTGGTTTCCTCCCTCTGAAGCCCAGCTTGCACTCCAACCACCCGTGCAGAACCAGGCTGAGGTCTCATCCTCTCCTTTCTTCTGCTTCAGAGGAATCTGACCTCACTCATTTTCCAGGGTCACCAACAAAATAAATGGTGGGTTCAGGACCCAGGACTGTCAGACTGCACGGGTAAAAATGCAAGGTACCCAGTTAGATTTGAATTTCACATAAACAGCATTTTTTTAAAAAAGCTTAAGTCTGTCCCATGCAATACTTGGGACATACTTATATTTAATTTTTAAACATGGTTTATCTAAATTTCAAATTTAACTGGGTGTCCTGTATTTTATTTGGCAACTATATCCGAACACTAGCCAAAGTCTAATTTCAGTACCTAAGAACCAAAGGGTTCCAACTCTTTGGGACCCCATAGCCTGTAGCCCACCAGACCCCTCTGTCCATGGAATTTTCCAGACAAAAATACTGGAGTGCATTGCCATTCTCTTCTCCAGGGGATCTTCCTGACCCAGGGATTGAACCTGGGTTTCCCATGTTGCAGGCAGATTCTTTACTGTCTAAGCCACCCATGAAGCTCCTTTGAAATTAATAAATCACTTTAAATCTATAAATAAACTCAATGCACATACTACAACATTCAAAAGGTAATGTAACTAAGCAAGGACTTGTGGGCAGAAGGCTAAAGTTTGACAGTGGGTTTGTAGCAAAGTAAGGCTTCATTACAGGGTGGCAAGAAAAGGAATGGGAGACATGCCTCAGATCCACTTCCACTAACTCTTTGAGCTGGGAGCATTTTAAAGGGGAAGAACAAGGAAGCTAGGGTTAATCATTGTCTTGTGACATTTCTGTGACATCTCTTAATCATAGTTTTGGAAGTCAGGATGTTCTGGTTTGATTCTCCGGCCAAGTGGTCCATGCCTGGGGTCTCTTAGCTCATCTTGCTCTGGAGAAACAACCTGAATTTGTATAGTAATGATGACATCTATAATAGCAATTTTACTATAGTAACATGTTATCAACAACAGTAATTTTAGTCATCTGACTTCGGTTGATTAGTATTCAGTTAGCACAGGATTGAAGTCAGAAGGGACAAGAAAGGGAATAAAGTTTTTGATAGAGGGCATAATCATAAACTCGGCAGGGGAACTCTGTTTAGGGGGACCTTGTTTTAATAGAGTAAACGAGAAGTCTTTCTACACCCTTGAGCCCACCCACTCAGGTCTCCCACTCAAATCTACCATTCAGAGGCAATCAGTGTAGCTTGTTTCTTATTTATCTTTCTAGAAATATTCTCTGTAAATCCAGACATAATTATACATGGATCTCTGTACTTTTCTTTATTAGTTTAACCACCTCCCTTGGAGATAGGTCTTAATAGCCCACCTAGAATTGCCTTGTTCTTTTAAATGATTGCTCATTTATAAAAAAAAAATTTTTTTTAATGTGGACCATTTAAAAAAATCTTTATTGAATTGGGTACTTAATGTCACCTGGGAGTCAGTGCAGTTTCTAAAAGGAATTGCATAACAGTGGAATGCCTACTGCTCAGATCCACAAAGATAAGGGTGGTTTTTTTTTCTTAAAAAAACTGTTTCTAGAATAAGCAGAAGGGCCCATAAATCAGTAGCATTCCTTTCTAAAAAAGCAGCCTCAGAGAAAGAGGCTGGTAGGTTCCTGGAAGGCTGTTATGCTAATATGTAACAGAAAGGAAGATTCATTACAGGGAAGGAAGACCCAGGGTCCAGTTTGCTCAGGGCTGATACATATGCTGGGTTTGGAGGTTACCGGAGATTGATAAGAGCACAAAGTCTAATGTATCATCAAACAGGGACATTCTTGTTGGCTGCTAGAATGGTGGGGAGAATGGGAGGATGGCGTGGCATGCTTGAAGTTATTATAGACTGATACTCATTTGAGGCAACTTGTGGGATTAGAGATGTCCTTTGCCCTCAGTAGGTTTACAAAATAATAGACTGACATGGAAGCAAAGATGCTATCTAAAGAAACACAGAATCATTTTGAACAGAATCCGTATGTGGTGGTTTAGTCACTCAGTCCTGTCCAATTCTTTGCAACCCCATGGACTGTAGCCTGCCAGGCTCCTCTGTCCATGGGATTCTCCAGGCAAGAATACTGGAGTGGGCTGCCATTTCCTTCTCCATGAATTCATACATTACAGTACAAATACATAAACATATACATATACATAAGATGCTTGGTATAGATTTCTTTGAACTTCATAATTCTCTGCTAGCCATGTAATGAATGTAGGCCCTGAAATAAGCCTCAACAAAAGCCGGCTAATATGGTAAGAATTTAGTTTAAAAAGAAAAATACAATTTCTTTAATTGCTCTGTTCTTTCCTTTCCACAACTAATCTTTCACTGCCTTTCAAAACTAAATTTTAAAACAATTAAAAAATTATTTTATGTATTTATTTATTTTTGGCAGCACTGGGTCTTTGTTGTTTTGAAGGGGCTTTCTCTGGTTTCAGCAGGTAGGGGCTACTCTTTGCTGGGATGCACGGGCTTCTCGTCGTGGTGGCTTCTCTTGTTGCAGAGCGCAGCTCTAGGCGCTCCGGCTGCAGGAGTTGCAGCACAGAGCTCTGGAGCTGTGGCCTGCAGGCTCCAGAATGTGGGCTCAGGAGATGTGGCACATGGGCTTAGTGGAATCTTCCCTGATCAGGGATCAAACCCGTGGCCATTGCAATGATAGGCAGGTTCTTAGGAAGATTCATTACAGGGAAGGAAGACCCAGGGTCCAGTTTGCTCAGGGCTGATACATATGCTGGGTTTGGAGGTTACCGGAGATTGATAAGAGCACAAAGTCTAATATATCATCAAACAGGGACATTCTTGCTGGCTGCTAGAATGGTGGGGAGAATGGGAGGATGGCGTGGCATGCTTGAAGTTATTATACTGATATTCATTTGAGGCAACTTGTGGGATTAGAGATGTCCTTTGCCCTCAGTAGGTTTACAAAATAATAGACTGACATGGAAGCAAAGATGCTATCTAAAGAAACACAGAATCATTTTGAACAGAATCCGTATGTGGTGGTTTAGTCACTCAGTCCTGTCCAATTCTTTGCAACCCCATGGACTGTAGCCTGCCAGGCTCCTCTGTCCATGGGATTCTCCAGGCAAGAATACTG